>MJUT01054231.1:170338-186575 GCA_002080005.1 Gigantidas platifrons | reverse complement strand
ACAATGGTCAAAAGAAAAGGTATGAAGGACAAACAACGATCTACACATAAAACTAAAGATCGAGTAACACGAACCTCACTAAAAACCGGGGATGACCTTAGGTGCTCCGGAAGGGTTAGCAGTACTTGCTATCCTCGTCGTGTTAATCTAGTAGGATGGATTCCAAGTAAGCTTTGACACATGTCAGATGTTGTACAAGTTCTTAAGCTTTGAATTCTTTTTACAATAAAATGTTGAAATAGATTAAGCTTTGTTAAGTCTAGTGATTTTAAATTGTTCTACATTTCACAGCCGTATAGGACAGTGGGTAAGACAACAGATTTATATAATTTGACTAACACGCATGGTTTTGTTGAGTTAGACATGATACCATTAATGGCAAAAAAGGCATTTCGACCTTTTCTACAAGCATTAGTTGTTTGTTCTGTAGCTTTGAAATGAGAGTTCATTTCTATACCAAGATCATAAAAGTTATCAGATGAGGGTATTTTATTGTAACCTATTTGCCAATTTATCTGGTTTTTCTCTCGTTGATTTAGTGATAACTGCAATATGTACGATTATTTTTTGCATTAAGGCGGAAACGCCATTTCCAAAATATTAATTACAAGCATCGAACATACATTGTAATGTTTTGGTTTAGAAAATATATGTATATACATGTATATAGATATAGAAAAACAATAAAATAAAAGAGAGGAGTAATGAAGAAATAAATTACATACATGTACATATGTATTTTAATTTCATTTTGTGAAATTAAAATAAAATATTTCACATGTATTACAAGTAAATAGATGTAAAACATTATAAATAATATAATAATCAAATATATTACATTAATGATATAATAATATTAATTATATTATATTTTTAATTAATATTAAATTTGCATATTCATCAACTGATTAATATTTAATTATGAGAACATTTGTATTTCACATTATTATAGATAGATATTTCTACACATAAAATCAAATATTTATTTCAATAGTTCAATATAATTTTTTCATGAGATCCTGTCTGATGTAGGACAAAAAAAATTCCACTTCATTAAGAATGATTGGTAATCGTATTCAGTCAAGCGAATCACTTCCTAACACATAACTTTCAACTCTTAAGTACATTTTGTATTTGTATTGAAAGAAAATAGAAAATCAAATCATTTGACTCGAAGTATTAGTCTATTGGCTGTAGAATTTAATACACTCCTTGTGTACTCATGAATAGCATTTTATTAAGAAATATTACTGTCATCAGGGAATTCAAAATTATTTGGAAGACCTGACGCTTCCTCTCGGAAGTTGTGATAAACTTGTGAATCAATCATATCAATTATTTATAACAAATATGATAATCTTAGACAAATGTAAGTTGTTACGTAATACAACTTAAACATTTATTCATTTCTTAATCAATTCAATTAAATATATTTAATATAAATCTATGGAAGTTAAAAAATTATCCTGGCTTTTGATAACTGAAAATCAACGTTTTCGTTAAAAAAAAATATCTGATGATCTAGAAAACAATACACAGAAAACAAAAGAAAGAGCAAAACGAACCCCACAAAACTTGTGTTGAACTAAGGTGCTCCAGAACGGTTAGCAGTTCTTGTTCCACTGAACTAAGGTGCTCCAGAACGGTTAGCAGTTCTTGTTCCACTGAACTAAGGTGCTCCAGAACGGTTAGCAGTTCTTGTTCCACTGAACTAAGGTGCTCCAGAACGGTTAGCATCCACTGAACTAAGGTGCTCCAGAACGGTTAGCAGTTCTTGTTCCACTGAACTAAGGTGCTCCAGAACGGTTAGCAGTTCTTTTTCCACTGAACTAAGGTGCTCCAGAACGGTTAGCAGTTCTTGTTCCACTGAACTAAGGTGCTCCAGAACTGTTAGCAGTTCTTGTTCCACTGAACTAAGGTGCTCCAGAACGGTTAGCAGTTCTTGTTCCACTGAACTAAGGTGCTCCAGAACGGTTAGCAGTTCTTGTTCCACTATTGGAACCCGTCGTGTTGCTCTTGCTACAAACTCCGTCATGTCCATGAGGTCAGGTCCAGAACGTGATGACGACAAACGGAACATGTCCGTGGTAATTTATGACATATAGTCTGTAACTGTTAACTAGGCCATGGTGGTGACCGTAAAACTTTCGAAGTGATGTCTTCAACTTAACCACTAGGACCTTTTACTTCAACGTAACCACTAGGAACCATTGGTTCCTTGTTAGCAGCAACCCTCGATAAACGGAATCGTAAGAGGAACTACAAGCTCTGGAATATCATATCAGCTGAGAGATGTATACTCCATATGTAGGTGCTGCTGGAATATTGCTACATATAAATAGAAAGTTCACAATGGGAAAATTGAAATCATCACTTGTCGTATAGTCCACACTGTCAGTTTCGATGTGTAGGTCAAGGTATGAAACATACCTAGCTGCATGTGGTATATTTTATTTCCAGCTCAACGGGAAAGATGAGATGAAGAAAATCACCAAAACCACCAAACTTAGAATGATTTAGTGAAAGGGTGTCATATATATATATCGGAAAGTGAAATTAAAGGATCAGGCTAGCTTCTTTTCATTTTTCATGAATTTCTTTTAGTGTTATAGAAATAGTTGTAAATAGGAGAGCATAGAACATTTCTGTCACTTTGTGAAATAGGACAATTGATAAGTAAATAATTTAATTTGATTTTAATATTTCAATCTGATTGGCTAATCCGCCTGGGGAAATTTTGGCTATACTCGATAACCTGGGTTGGTATTGTGACGTCACTAACGTGTTCATCCGCCAACGGCAAATTCAGATAGTCACATGAAATAATCGTAATTGATATAACATTAACAAAAGTGCCAGTGAAACCCTACTGAAATAACATTAACAAAAGTGTCAGTGAAACCCTTCTCACATACCACTGACAAAAGTGTCAGTGAAACCCTTCTCACACAGCATTGACAAAAGTGTTCATGAAGTCCTACTTATATAGCTTTTTTCCAATTGTCAGAAGTTGGCCATTTGATTTCAATTATCCCAGTACTATCCTCACAACATGGGTGACATACAATGCCATCTGGACTTACATCTGAATATGGAAAGCAAGCTTTAATAATAAGTCCACATTGTGTAACATGTAATTCTGGGTGATATTGTTTCCTAATGTTAGTGTATGTTCTACGAGCAGCTGGTTCATGGTCCCTACCCTATTTTCCACACTTGCTATCAGAACTTGTGTATTATATTGTTTTTATTAAATTGACCAGTGCTGGTGTTTCACGCTGTTTCAATACTGTACCAAACTAGTAATTCTTCCTTGATGAGCAATAAGGCCAATTAGAGTTGGATTCCTGACTTCTGGTTTCTAGTTAAATAAGAGAGCAAGTTTCGTGTGAAACTGAAATACTAATAAAGTAATAACAATATTTTCACTGTGTAAATCAACATTATCCATAAACATAAATTCAATGTCATTACTTCTCAAAGTCTGTTAACCAACCAGGATTCTGAAAATAAATATCATGAAGAGGGCGAAACATTATTGGGTATGATACCCCCTTTGAATCCAGAATACTTGCTATAATTTTAGCTTGATTGTTTGTTTGGTTGGCGGGTTTTAACGTTACTTTCTGAACCATATAGGTAATTTCACGGCGGTCAATTTCATTGGTGGAGTAAACTAACAAACCTTATCACATATGCCATTATGGCATGAAAATCTAACCTTAATTTTGCGAATGCCCAACCATGACTCGAACCCACACCTTGAGGTTATAGGCTTGTAGGCGTATATGCATTGGTAAGTTATGACGAACAAATCCAAAAAAAAGTATTTTTCTGTTTTGTTGGACATATTTTAGGGTACTACATGTAGTCGACTGCTGTTTTTCTCAAGGTAACTGACTTGGCTAGTGACAAAATGGCTTTTGTTCATGATTTTGTTACTAAGTACTCTCTGTGTGTTTTCTTTTGCTAATGAATATTTATAATATTACCTTGCAGTACAATCGCAATCTACATTCCCATTACCTTTGAACAAACTGGCACATTCTGTATATGCTTTGATTCTTTTTGTTGCTACTTGGCAGGGACGGTATCACTTTACACTTTATAAAGTAGTGAGATCATTTTTCAGATACATTGTATGTCATTATATTAGCCGGAATGAACCAGTCTGATTAAAATCATACCCCAGACTCAATTTGAGTCAATTTGATTTACTACGGAATGAACAAGTCTGTCTTTAATTTTTCTCTTACTTTTTAGTTGGCGCTTAGTCTTCATGGTTAAGACAATGTAGTTGTAAGCATCATGGTCATGGGAGTCAGGAATTTTGATCCTTGAATGTAATGATAACGGTGGATGCAACCTCTCGCCAAGAGGAGTCATTAATTTGTGTCCTATTCTTCGCTCCACTGGATATATAATTCTGATTCCGAGCCAACCAGTATTGGCTTTTACTCCTTGATACTGCGTTACTGCAAACACTGAATGTCCAATGTATGGAAAAGAGTCAAAGTTTGAAGATATCATAAGGATAGTAAGAAGCCGTAAATCGAGCAGACAATACAATGACAAAAGGAAAAAGACCCAAAAACAAACAATGATCTACAAAGCACCAAGTACAAGACTAAAGATTGAGCAACACGAACTCGTGTAATCTGGAATGGTAAGCAGTTTCCCTTGGAGAATGTCATGTTCACTGCATACAAAAGACAAATATCAACAAACAGTTCCGTGAGATCTGGTCATTAATGATAGTTATTGCTTTGCAACGCACACAACTTGTTTCCGATGGCACTTTAATCCAAAGGGTAAGGCCCCACCCAGTGCCAACATTTTACCTACTGCTTTAATCAATATATTATTTAAACTGCTTAACAATCCAATTTAAATAAATGCCCGATATATATTTTCCATAAACCAAACGAAAATCTAAAATATATAAAAAAAAGTAAACATAGTTAAATGTAATACTTAAGATTTGTTTTTCACATCCTACTACATATTTTATGCCTAAATTGTATTCCGGGTATTTGATCTATGTATCCGTGTTCTATTTTCAGTTTGCGTGACAAATTGTTTTCGTAATGCAGATGTTTATTTTCTTTATGAAGATATCAACATTCATCCTGAATTTCTGTTTCGACCTCCGAGTGCAGCGAACTGAATAAAAACACATATCTAATCACAATGTTTTACCTAATTTGTAAATTGCTTAGCCTACCTTCCTACTTTACAATTTTCTTCTGAAGTTTAACTGTTCAAACACAAGGTATCGTTACCCCTAGTTACTCGATCTTCAGTTTTCTGTGTGGTATTTTTGGATCGTTGTTTGCCCTTTTGTCATTTTGTTTTGTTCGTTGTGTTGTCGTCTTCGATTGTGGCTTCTGGTTACCCCTTTGGTGTATTCGGACCTTTCTATTATCTGAAACGTTCTGTCAGAACAGCATGCCAGCTTTAAAATCTGTATACCTGGATAACCCCTATTATAAAAAAATAACATCGTCATCCCAAGACATTTTGTATTTATTGGTCATGTAACCATCCCTCTAAAAAGTATTAAAATACAACTGAAAACATTCAAATTTGGCCTCATAAATTAACCTTAATTGCACATTTTATTTATGTTATTCTATGAAATATTTTGTAAAATACAACAAAGCGCAAAATACCATTTTGTTAAAAAGGAAAATACTTTTACATATGTTATAAGCTCCATTAGTAAAATTAATGTTTTTATTCCTAAAGAGCAAAACACACCTTTCGCCAACCATATGTTGGCATAACTACATTCTTCTGGCAATATCCATCCAATAAAATAATTCGAAAGGTCTGATATTTCACGATCCTGTCCTCTTTCATGAATTGTCACTCGATTTTTTAACAAGATGAACATGACGGGTGTCACTAGTGGCTCTGTTGCTTCTTACCCTCCGGGGAACCTAACTTTACCCACGTGTTTTTATGTGGTTCGTGTTGCTAAATTGTAGGTTTTCTGTGTAGTGTTTTGTAGATGTTTGTCATTTTCCTTTTTTCCGTTGTATTATCTGTCCTGCTGTGTTTTACGGTTTCTGATTACCTCATTTTCCTTTTTTCCGTTGTATTATCTGTCCTGCTGTGTTTTACGGTTTCTGATTACCTCATTTTCCTTTTTTCCGTTGTATTATCTGTCCTGCTGTGTTTTACGGTTTCTGATTACCTCATTTTCCTTTTTTCCGTTGTATTATCTGTCCTGCTGTGTTTTACGGTTTCTGATTACCTCATTAGTGTCTTCAAATTGTACTTGCAATGATTTATTTTCAAATGTAAAGGTACAGTGTATCTGTATTTTTGGCTGTTGAGTTCAGATTGTGTAACAAAGCTGACATTTTCTCTTATATCACATAATATTAATCCGATTTTCAATACAGTAGACAATTTCAAACATATATGACTCAGTTGTAGATCTGAATGGTTTGAAAAGTTTAATTGTGTGCACCTCTTTTGTCTTGGCATGTTATAAGTTTTCGTGTATTATGCACTTCAAGGCATGTGCTAAGGTTTTTATACCTTGACCTTAAACAGGAAATACTTCAAACTTTTCTAACACATACGACCATATTTACGTTCTGTCAGCATATAACGGTGCTTTTAAATCCGTGCAGTACAACCTTGAATGCTGGGATACACGAAGTTGGAAGATGCCAATGAGTTAAGGTGGTACCATACACTTCAGGTAAAATTTGATCTGCTCGTTTAATTTTCTTATTTTTTTGGCAGTGTGTTTGAATATATCCACTGTAATAAATATCAAAGTTTTAACAAATTCCAACCAACAGACTCAGAGCTATAAATTCACTAGCCACATAGCAGCTTTTCTCTCTGTGGTTTTGATCACCGAGATGCTTGAAATCTACATACAAACATTATATGATCAAAACGTTCAACTCATTTTAAAGAGTTATCTCCCTGTAGTGTTAGGTACCACCTTAATCAGAAGTCGTAGATCTTGGGATAGACAATACAATGCCAAAACAAAAATATAATAAGACGAAAAGACGAACAATGGTCCATTAACATTACACAGAAATCTCACGATTAGGCAGTACAAACAGTACTAATAACTGGAAGTCAATTCAGTTGTTATGGAAGGGTAAGTAGCTCCTGCTTCACTAGTGGAACCAGTCGTGTCACTGTTAAACAAAACGAACATTATATGATATGAAAAGTCGAGTTATACACCAGTGTATCTATATAAATACCAAATATAGAAATATATCATAAACGCCCTAAAAACAAATGGGAATCAATACGAGCTTTTACAAATTGTTCACAATACATTATTTCCATGTTTCCTCTAATTATTTGATCTGACTGTAGGACATGCAACAAATCATTGCTCTTTGCTTCACATAGGTCAAGAAAAGTTTCCAGATACAAAAGGGACAATCGGAGGCCAAAAGTCGAAGAATGAGTGAGTGCGTGATTGTTGCTTAACGCCAATTCAGCAATTTTTCAGCTATATCATGGCGAGAACAAGTTAATTTTCAATGAGATAATGATGAGGTTCGCTTTGTACTAGACGAACACGATGAGTTGGATTCTTATAGCGCTAACTCACTGAAACAACAGTCCGCGGGCAGACATATCTCTCTACTCGGACACATTATCCTGATTCCGAGCTAACCAGTCTTTGCCCTTTCTCCTTAATACTGCGTGCTTAGCGGAGAAGCAACAAATACCAATTTTATAGTCTTTGTTTTGACCCGATCGGGGCTGGAACCCACGATCTTCCACACTCGAGGTGAGCATGCTTACCAGTACTCCACCGATGCGGTCCGAAAGTCGAAGACGGTCAGACAATACAATGGCCAACAGATAAATGGCGATGTGTACTCGATACAACGTTATCTGATAAAGTTTGTTGGCGACAGGTAGGTGGTTTTCGCCGGGTACTCCGGATTTATCCGCCAATAACACAGAGTGCCACGATGTAACTGAAATAGTGTTGAATGTAGCGTATTACCCCAGTAAAAGGACAAAAAGACTAACAATAATCACAAAACATTACACAAAAATATTTAAATTCAAGCAGCACGAACCCCAATAAAAACCAGGCTTGAACTCATGTGGTCTGGAACAGTAAGCAGTTCCTGCTCCAATAGTGGCACTCGTCGTGTTACTACCGTTACAAACCCGGCTATGCGAAGAGTTTGAAGATACCAAAAGGGTAATCAAAATCGGTATATCGAAAGACAGACAACACAATGACCAACAGAAAAAGTACAAAAGGACAAACAACGATCTACAAAACATACATATAAAACTAAAGATCGAGTAACACGAACCCCATTAAAAACCGGGGATGAACTCAGATGCTCCAGAAGGGTAAGCAGTTCCTGCTCCACTAGTGACACCTGTCCTGTTAATATAGTTACAAACCCGGTAATAAGTCGTGAATGAGGAAAAGACCGGGAAGTGTTTACGACAAGTGGAACATATCCGTGGTCATTTGTGACACAGATATCCCATAACGGTCAACCAAGTAATGGTGGCGACTGTAAAACTTTCGAAGTGATGAGACTTCAACTTAGCCAAGAGGAACCCTTGGTTCAGTAGCTTCCTTGTTAGCAGCAACCCTCTATCAAGGAAATCCTTATAGGAACCACAAGCTCTGGAATATTGTATCAACTAGGAGATATATACTCCGTATGCAGGTGCTGCAGGACTGTTGCTACATACGAATGGAAAGTTCACAATGGGAAATTGAAAATCTCTCTTTTGTCGTAAAGTTTCGTTCTTAACCGCCCCTCACTGTCAATTTTAAGGTGTAGGTTAAGGTATGAAGCAGACCTATCTGTATCTGTGGTATCCTTAATTTCAAGCTCAATGGGATAGATGCTATCAACGAAATCACCAAATCTAGAATTATTTAATGAAAGGACATCATTTATGTAGCGGAACGTGAAATTAAAGGATCGGGCTAGCTTCTTTTCCTTTGAGATGCCCCTGTATGAAGTCTGTCTCGTGCGACAAAGTGAGCGAGAAGTGGAGCACAGTTGGTACCCATAATAATACCGTCTGTCTGTTGAAGAACACGTCCACTAAGCATAACACTTATGTTGTCAACTCGAGCATTTTAATGATATCAACTTCAGAAAATGACAGATATGAAAATCATCATGAAGTGGCGGTGACGTATTGATTTATTAAAATGGCGATTTCTTCTTGCCGAGTATATCAATAATATCACGTGGTAAGTTTAGATCCACTTGCAGAAATTAATCTCTCAGTCAGTTAGTTTGGTGTCATGTATTGCCGGAGTGTTTCTGTTAGCACAAGCCATCGGTTCTGCTTGAATAATGTATAATATCGGTGCAACAGGACATCCTGGTCTGGCTGAACCGGATATTGCGAACAATTTTGACATGAAACTAATTGTTTTACACAGGGTTTCTTCCCTTTTAAATAACATATTTTTCGAAATTTCTGTCCAAAATCAAAACATTCAATAACATAATTTAACCACGCCCATTCCATCCTATCAAGTGCTTTGATGGAATTCATTTATAATCACGTCTAATTCAGGTGATTTATATTGCTTCGTAGAAAAAAAAACTATTTTCTTAATTTTATTAATTGTCAAGTCATTTTTTCAAATCTTCCTTTTCGACACATGTTGATATTTTTGTCCATATGTGTAACCAGTTCCTCTGCTACATTTGTATCCCACCCTTCTGTAGAAAATTGATTTGAATAATAAAAATGTTTATCTAGTATCTCATCGATATCATATTTTAATTTGCCGTCTAGATCCCTGATTCTTGGCCATAATTTATTTTGCCCATTTTTCCTTTCTAGGTTAAGAAACATTTAGTGGATAGTCCCCTTTCTCGCACCAATCAACTTTGTCTCATTGTCTTATGGTATCAGTTTTATTTCCATAATATGAGCTTACTTGGTTTTCTCAGTCAGTTAACTCTTCCAACTGTTGTCTAGGGGTATCTGATAGAGTTTCCAATTTATTTTCTAGAAACTTTATCTTGTCGTCAGTAATGTTCACCTTTTTAGACGCCTCTATGGTGATCGATCTGTCGTCAGTAATGTTCACCTTTTTAGACGCCTCTATGGTGATCGATCTAATTTTAACCTTGGCTATATCGGTTTATTCCACCTATTCCCTCCTTTTAAAATTTCAAGTGGGAATAGCTGTAATTACTATATAAGTATTGTATAAACAATAGGATTAAGTTTTATAAACACCATTACATTAACTTCAGGTAATTATAAAGGTTTGTGTCTTGCAATACAAGCGACAGAGAATAGAGAACCAAAATATAGTCATTTATAATATCAATTCTAATACAAAATTTGAAGATTTGTTTTCTCTAATTTCTAATATTCTAATATTCCCCCTAATTTGTAAACACTTGTCGAAAGAAATCGGATTCAAATTCATTATCCAGATCCTCTATTGATGTCCCATATATTTAATTTCATAACTTTAATATCATGATCACTGAAAGGACAAAACATTATTTAAAGGATATGACAGGAAAGTTCTTCACTGATCAATATTAAATCTAGACGTGATTTAGAATTGCCTCTTCTAAACGTGTACTGACGAATTTGTCTCTCTTCAAATATCGGTTAAGTTATTTTTCGTCATAATAGTCTTAAGTTCTTTCGCCCCCGTATCATCGTAATTACGAGAAGGACAACGATCTATTTCCTTATGAAAAAAAAAAAACCCAATTAAATTCGCCATTGAGTATATGCATTTTTTCGGTTAGACTTCCTCCGTCTGTCACATATGAATCTTTACCACTAATAAAGGTTTTTCCAACCCCACTATCATTTGGACAATGCACGTTGGTTATTATATAAGTTTTATTTCCGTATTTTAATTCACATGACTATACACCCAAAGTCATTGGAACATATTTCCATGAATATCATATAATAAGACTCCTACCCCTCGCGATGCCCTAACCCCACAATTCCAACTACTTTCATGTCCACCGCAATTTATCCACAAGTTTTGCCTAATTATTATTCGTGTTCAAATGTTTATACATATCTTTAATTATTATCAGATTTGAATTTATTTATATATTTTTTTACAATAAATGAAATAACTGATTTTCATCCAGATGTAATTGATCGGGAGATTGTTATATGATATATCCTTTTCGGGGATAAATTTATGAAGGATACATGTATTTATCATATAACAATCTCCCGATCAATTACATCTGGATGAAAATCAGTTATTTCATTTATTATAAAAAATATAAATAAATTAAAATCTGATAATAATTAAAGATATAAATATTAAAAATTATATCTCCTTACTTATTTCTTCTCTATCCGCTTTTTTCCTTCAAAAATTGTATCTGGAAAAGACTAATATCAAGCGGACGTATTTTTTTTTTGGAACTTGTATTAATTTATCAAAACTTGGTAAAAGGGGAATAACTGGTTTAGTATTTTTAATGTACTTTTAAGAAAGTAAATTTTTCCTGACTATCATTTGGAACAACTCTGTGGTTTACGAAAATCTCTTTCCGAACGACAAAAAAAGAAGAAGCTTTGATTTCATGTTAGCTCAGATTCATATACGACACCGATTTTTAGTGTGATTCGTGTTTTTCCGTGTTTGTTTAATAATTTAATTTGATTTGAATATTTCAATCTGATTGGCTAATCCGCCTGGAGAAAATTTTGTCTATACTGGATAACCTGGGTTGGTATTGTGACGTCACCAACGTGTTCATCCGCCAACGACAAATTCAAATAGTCACATGAAATAATCGTAATTAAAATCGAGGAATCATTAAATTTTGTTGTAAAAATTAAATTCTAATATGACGCCGTGTTATCGTCAGTTCATATAATACTCAACAACAACACTTTTAGCGCAAACGCAGTAATGTTGTCAATTCGGCTATTCCGTTTACCCTCCCGCGAAATGGTGTACGTTATACATTTACCGTAGAAAATTAAAATTCCGCGAAATGTTGTTGACAATTTTGGCACGTAAACAACATGACGTCATATGAAGACTTCCAGTTTAGAACATAGAGATCCTGACTTTTTTGGCTTCGTGTACGCCTCCTTGTCGAAGTGGGATTTGTAGTATTTTCCCTTTCTTTTGAATTGATGTTCATCAATGACAACATTTAGTAATCTCAAATGACAGAAATCGTATCTAGAAATAACAGAAATCGTATCTTTGTGTTCGGGAGGGTAACGGAGCAGCCAAATACATTGCTGTGTGTATAGGCGGCGTTTTGCAAGTAAATTACCGTATTTGCCCTATTAGAATCGAAATAATCCATGACAGCCATTATTGATTATTTCTTAATTATAAGAAATATTTGAAATTGTTGAACAGGTTATACTTGCATAACCTGGTTTGGGTCAGTTTACGCTTTTCATAAACCGCTTCGCGGTTTATTGAGCGTAAACTGACCCAAACCAGGTTATATCGTATAACCTGTTCAACAATTTCAAATATTCCTTAAATGGACAATTGTATTTCTTTTTATCCTTTTTCATTTGGCTGTCGTATACATGTATATACTGTCTGTTCTTCAATTTACAGCTTCTGAATACCAGCTTCCCCCCTTTTGTATGTTCAAACTTTTTCTCATCTACCCTGGATACAAAAAATTTAAGCAAACTTATTTCTGGCTAAAATTTTAAATGTTTACCTTTATTCGTACCAATATTTACAATAAGTATTGATTTCATGATGGAAGTCATTATATAAATAGATATTTAAACCTGTGCCTGTCGACAGTGTATAAAAGTAAATCATGCATAAAACTCCATGACATTACTATAAATATTGAAGACTGAAATAAACGGCTGTGGCCGGCTTGGAAGATGGTGAAGAAACGGTCAAAAAATGGAATTAATTCTGGTAATACATTCAGAACCTGCAATACAAGGTGAGATATTATCAATTTATAGTATGGTCAAGGACGCATTAATTAATGCTTACGGTAAATACAATCAATTAGAATTAAATCTATGAAGATTTACTTCGTTGTACTTAAATATGGACCTTAACGACAATATATTTGATTCATACATTAGAGCAAAATATACATCATATTAGGCAAGGGCCAGACAGATTATTAATTATAAAAAATGTAGAATTCTAATTTACAAACAGATAATTGTATTGGTCAAAATGTGGCACTAGAGGTGTGTATGAGTAAAAGTTGCAACATAGTAAGAGTAGGTGAATGTGGCACTAGAGGTGTGTATGAGTAAAAGTTACCACATAGTAAGAGTAGGTGAATGATTGTTGCTTAACGCCAATTCAGCAATTTTTCAGTTAAATATCATGGCAACATGGTGAGAAGAACATGGTGGAGAAAAGTTACCTGGCAACGGCCAACCAGAGACCAATCCTAACAAATTGTTGACCATTATGAGCTGATTCAAGTAGTCATTTATGTGCAAGAGGCGGGGTATGCACGAGAAACTAATGTTCCAACGCATCGACGCATACAAAGGGCCAAGTATGTACGAGAAACTAATTTTCGACGCATACAAAGGGCCATTCGGAGGGGTTGTATCCCACAGCGAAGAAAAAAAGTCTTATTTCTAAGCAAAGGGAGTGAGTGATTGTTGTTTAACGCCAACTCAGTAATTTTTCGGCTATATCATGGCGAGAGAACAAGTTAATTTTCAGTGAAATGATGATGAGGTCCGCTTTGTACTAGACGAACACGCTTCTAAGTTGGATTTTTATAGTGCTAGCTCATTGAAACAACAATCCGCGGATAGACATGTCGGCCCACTCGGGCACATTATCCTGATTCCGTAGCCAACCAGTCTTTGATCTTTCTCCTTATATAAATGTAGATGCTGCGTGCTTAGCGGAGAAGTATGACAGCGATAAAATTATGATCAAATTAGACATTTTCTTATCTTCACGGACTTGGCAAATTTATATATTTTTAGCATTCTTGTCTAAATTATTATAATTTTTATTTAATTCGTACTTTATTCTTTTAATTATATTTGGGACATATGGTCTAATCTGTCGCGCTAATAGCATTATCGTGAATTATGTCACATTTATAGCTTTGAATTTGTCACTCTTTGTTCAAATTAATTTAAATTTTATTTATTGTGTCAATTTAATTGTATTAACTCTTTTTGGTAAGTCTTGTCATGTACAAACTTATGATATAAATGATTGTGTTAATTGAGAGAAGGAAGTCGGAAAACAGACAGGCACTTTGTACGGAACATTTTAACGGATAACTGTATTTTTTTTTTGCTTGTATTATTGGATTATACCATGGCATGTACTTATTCTTCTACATTGCAATATTTTTAATGCAAGTTGCATAGTAACATTTCGTATATTATTTAGTTTAAAGGGGCATTATCTGCCAAATCGTAAATTTTTGTTACCCATAAAAACTACCAGATATGATTGATGCCTTAAATAAAACGTGTTTCTGTAACTTATAAATGTTATGAAATGTACGCGCATCGGGGGAAAACGTGTACATTTAACTGCTCGTGTTTTGAGATCGACCAAGAAATGGACGTCATCTTATTAATTATTGACATTGTTTACGGAGTTTGTGGAATCGTCATTAAATCAGTACAACAATGAACTTATTTCTTATTTATTATTAACTGCCAACTTGCATGGTTCTTTGTCCGTAATTAACACCGAGTAAAAGCAGATTCACAAAAAATAAGAAATAAGTACATTGTTATACTGATTTAATGACGATTCGACAAACTCCGTAAACAATGTCGATAATTAATAAGATGGCGTCTATTTCTTGATCGAATATCAAAACACGAGCAGTTACACGTTTTTTTCCCGATGCGCGTACATTTCATAACATTTATGAGTTACAGAAACACGTTTTATTAAGGCATCAATCATATCTGATAGTTTTTATGGGTAACAAAAATTTACGATTTGGTAGATAATGCCTCTTTAAATGATTACAAGCATATGATAGAAACAATAATTATATTTATTTTTCCAAACACATTTAAACAAAGTATTGCTAAAAAAAAAATTCGACGGCACATTTAAACAAAGTATTGCAAAACTTTTCGACATTTTTGCTTGATTGTATTTTTCCAAAGATAAGGATTACATAAAATGTTTGTATGTGTCGTATTTACCTAGCGACGAGTATAAGTGATCATTAATACTTTAAATGTCCCTTTGGGAAAATAATTAGACACTACATTTAAAACTGAAACACTTATCTATATTCCTATTCAAGTTACTTACATTTAAAGAATCTTGGCCTTGTTTAGGAATTAGATAACATGTATTTCCTTTTAGGAAATGGTTTATTTTACTATTTGATGAAAAGATTAATTAACAAACATACTTAATATTTTATGTTCATTTATATATTTTCCGATGAGACAGTTAGTTTTTTTTAGGAGAATACACCTCCGTAACTTATTTTCAAAACAATTTTTCACGTATATTATTAATATTTTTTAGCACTGGAACCGTGCGTAGCTTCCATTCGGTCTTCATACTACTATTTGAACCGCATCGTGGTGTAATGGTTAGCGTGTTCTCCTCATGTGCGGTAGGTCGTGGTCAAACCAAAGATAATGAAATTGGCATTTGTTGCTTATCCGCTAAGTATGCAGCATGAAGAAGAAAGAGCAAAGACTTGTTGGCTCGGAATCTGGCTAATTTGTGTCCGATTGGGGAGACATGCTTATCCACTGACTGTTGTTTCAGTAAATTAGCACTATAAAAATCCAACTAAGCGTATTGGTCTAGTACAAGGCGGATCTCATCATCATTTCATTGAAAATTAACTTGTTCTCGCCATGATATAGCTGAAAAATTGCTGAGTTGGCATTAAACTACATATCACTAACTCACACTCAGACTACCATAAAAATATTCAAAATTAATTCTTATTAATGAAATGAAATAATTTTCTTCTTAATATGTATATCAAATTGATCGTAACATATTTCTATAAGTCTACATATACGTTTATTCTCATATTATCTCCGACTCTTAATCCTGTTAGAATTAAGGACCGACGCCATTGAAGTTTACATAACAAATCCTCTAACAAAGATAAATAGTGTCGTTTTTACACGCGGGTTGGGTGTAATAGGAAGGATTGTTTTGTTAGTGTCGTTTTTACACGCGGGTTGGGTGTAATAGGAAGGATTGTTTTGTAAGTGTCGTTTTTACACGCGGGTTGGGTGTAATAGGAAGGAT
>MJUT01054231.1:136692-170180 GCA_002080005.1 Gigantidas platifrons | reverse complement strand
TACACGCGGGTTGGGTGTAATAGGAAGGATTGTTTTGTAAGTGTCGTTTTTACACGCGGGTTGGATGTAATAGGAAGGATTGTTTTGTAAGTTAACCCTTATTATGTATGAAATTGAGTTTTAACAGATATTATGTGATGTTTATCTTGCATTGTATTCAACTCTCTAAAAGAAATCATGGCTTGTCTTTTTGTCTCCCTTTGGCAATTGTTTGTCCTAATCCATCAGCCATTAGTGCTCATTCAAATGGCTGATTGATTGATTGATTGATTGATTGATTGATTGATTGATTGATTGATTGATTGATTGATTGATTGATTGATTGATTGATTGATTGATTGATTGATTGATTGATTGATTGATTGATTGATTGATTGATTATATTTTAGCGTCAAATGTAACTGTAAAATATGTCCTGGTACATTACACAAATCATCCGTAAGAGTTCCGCCATAATTTCCACACTGGTAAGCGTCAGGGAAAATGTCGGGATTTCCGTAAACGACGCGGAAACAAGAACGTTCATCATGTTATTGGTTATGATAGCTTCTTAGAACATTCCCTCAATCAATCGTCATCAAATGGTATTATTATATAGTAGAGTGGAAGCGAAATGAAATACCATCCTCTTTAATTATTTTTTATATTTATCCATGAACTCTTTCATATTATTTTTGTTCAAAAACGTTGATTATTTTATACACATGTCTACATATCAAAAATATGATAGAAAACAGCATTGTTCACCACTAATTATCAAATATTCGGGCAACCGAAGAAGGACAGACAATACAATGACCAAAAGAAAATGGACAAAAGTACAAACAATGCTCTACAAAATATCACACATAAAACTAAAGATTGAGCAACGCTAACCCCACTCAAAAACGGGAGATGTTCTCATCTCGGGTGCTCCGGAAGGTAAGTAGTTCCTTCACCACATGTGGCACCCGTCGTATTACTCTTGTGAAGAACCCGGTGATAAGTCATAAATGAGGATAAGTTATGATTACGATAATCAGAACATAGCAGTGCTCATGTGTGACTTCCGTAACGGTTAACCAGGTCAGAGTAAATGCATCAATAGCACAAATGTATTTCTGTCTCCTCATTACTTTATTTATTTTCTATAGTTTCTTGATACAATATTGAAAAATTGACATGGAAAATTGTCATGCATTTGAATAATAATTTTATATCGTTGAATTTTGTGTTAAATGGCACTAATCTCGCTTTCTGGTAGGCTTCTTAGGTGGTAAGACTGCTATCACGTTTAGACTCCAAAATATCCAACAACCGTGGAAAAAATACTGAAGAACAGAAGAAATTAAAAAAAAAAAATAACTTGAAATAGCGAACCTCCCGTCATGTAACTCATGGCCAGGTCAGATAGGAAATGCACTTTACCTGAATCTGAATAATTAGTCGAAGGTTATGGTTATGGTATTTAACGCCACTTTCAACAATATTTCAGTTATATCGCAGCGCCCCGTGATAGCGATAACTCATGTATAGTTTAACAACAATTTCCCATGTTTTATTTTTTTTTAAATCCAAGGCGAGAAATAGAATCATACTTTTCATGAAGGTGGTTTTAGTTTACAAGGGAAAAAAACGGCCACTGATCCTTGAAGTTCTAAAGCATGCAAACTGATTCTGTAGAAACATTAACAATACTTGATTAATATGTTCCTATTTATTTTATAGGTTTCATCGCCGATACGACAGACTATCTTATCTACATCGAAAATCGTTATCAAATTCGTACAGCATATTGGACGAGTTCCATGTCAGTGATGATAATGTCGTATATTCACTCAATAAATATCATAGATGGAATCTTGTTGATATTATTCGAGACTCAATATGGAGAGAAGAATACGAAGATGTTGATTCTTCATTTAGACTCGAGGTGTCATATGACCTTTCAAGGTCAAGTAGTACAATTGAAAGACTTTCCGCGACGCAAACAGTTATGGATAGAAGATTTATTAACAGGAAATCACTTGAAGCACAAAGCAAGAAACTTAACTTAATAGATGCTGATATTCAAACACATTTCATTTATCCGTGCCCACGAACATACAGCATATACTATAATTATAAATATACAGGATTTCGGGATGAAATATCAAATACGAAATCGAGAATCCCCAAAAATAGTACCAAGAGGGAAAAAATTAATATCAAAGAGTATTGCAAAGTCATACAGGAAAAAACTGAGAATAAGTTTAAATTGAATCGTAGAAATTCTTCTGATCTAACTGATGACATTGAGAATTCCCCCGGATATTTGGCTTCATATATTTATACAAGAAGCGATAATGAAGTTACCATTGAAACAAAACATTTTCAGAAAATGATGGCGGAAGTAGCTACCCTTTCGCCTGTGATGAAACAGGGAGATAGAAAAAGAATGAATAAACAATCAAATGTTGTGAACAAAAATCAGTGTAGTCATCACCAAGACGGTAGCAGATTGCGTGGTGGTGATTTTACCACATCAAGGCACGTAAAAGTCACTCAAAAGATGGAACCTGCTCTCGTACTGTTTCCGAAAAATGGAGTTAAGCCTTCTTTTTTGAAAGAACAATATGGAGAAAGTTATACTGAATGCCCATCTTACCCCCGTAAATTTATTATTGACGTAAGCGACAAATTTGGACAACGTGTAAGAACATCCGACTGGTGGAGAAAAGAAGATGCAAGCAGATGGGACTTGACAGCATGTGTGACCTTTTCTTACGTTGAATATGACAGGACGGCGACAGAAACACTCGACTTATATCATGTTTCCTTAAATATAACAACAAAGAATGGTATTTCTAAGATTTTAACTTTGTACGATTATTTTAAAGGTAGTATCTCTGATGTTCTGCAAAAGACAGTGGATAGCATTGACCTACTATCAATCTTGGACTTTATTGACAAACAAAGAGAGCATCGAAAACCGTTAACTAAAACCAATTTTAAATTACTAAACCTCCACCAAAATGTCCGATTAGAGTCACATTCCTTATCGAATCACTTGTCAAACTGTGATATATTTAAGGATGAATGTTTTCCACAAAATTGTGACATCGAGTTAGATTTTTCACTTGAAATTGATGCCTCCACGATTTGTGGTATTTGTGACGACCGCATTATAGATGTCCAGAAACAAACAACAGCATTAAGAGCATGCCGCCATTTATTTTGCAATGATTGCTGGATGAAATATATCAGTTTTAGATTGAAAACTGGTTATGTGCATATCACTTGTCCAGGTTACAACTGCTTCGAAGTAGTTCCGGAATCGATTTTACTCACATTTATAAACATAAGTGATGTGGCTTTGTTGGTCCAACGCCGAAAAGAACTTTCCCTTATTTCAGAGAAAAACACAAAATGGTGTCCAAATACCGCTTGTAATCGCATCTTAAAGGTTCAAAATGTAACAAAAGCTACAAGTATCATGTGCCAGTGTGGATTAGAACTATGTTTCCGTTGTCTACAGAATGCTCACTGGCCAGCATCGTGTGCGTCTGCGCATTTGTATTTGAACAAATTGACAAATCAAGCTGAAAATGGTTTATTCTTCAATAACTTGCAACCGATTAAAATAAGCGGGAAAAAGTGTCCAAATTGTAAAATATTCATAGATAAAGATGGACAGGGTATATTTATTAGCTGTATTTGCGGTATCCAATTTTGTTGGGGGTGTTCGAGTGTTTACCCTAACCATGAATGTACAAAGCAGTGTTTTATAAATGCAAACGCAAACAAGCTACAGATAAAACCGTTTGGTGCCATATCACATTCTCGTCGTGCTTCTGACAATCGTCCATCCAGCTATTTCAAACTAGCCTTTAATCATAAAATTGCACGTGATTCATTAAAAATTACAAAACTGATTGACTGTGTCCGTAAAATTATAATAATTTGCAAAACAATTCCAAAGAAAAAGTGTTCTTTGTATCTTTCAATGTTTGAAAAATTTGAATTGTCAGACGACATTCATTTTCCGACCAGTAGACGAAAAGTTACACAAAAAATATCAGGGGCATTGTGGGAATTTATCAACGTGTATATAACATTGCACTACATTGCTGAATACAGCTTCATTTTATTGGAAGAACTAAGCCAGAATGGCTCTCAACAGTTCAAGTTATGTACACATATCGATCAGCTTAGTTCTCTTGCTGATAAAATCGTGTCTTTTTTAAAATCATCCGTTGATTTGAAAGAATTTCGTCCATTTATTGGACGTTTATTAGACCTAGAGCAACATTGTAATGACACTATCAAGGCATATGTAAAGGCAGTGAGTAAAGTCAAATAAATGTTTTTTCCTGCACTTGTTCTATATTGAACAGCAGATTACGTTGACTAGATAAATTTTTGTAATAATAAGTCACTGACCGAAATAATAGTTTTTTTTCTGGTACCGATGTCACTTGTTACCTATTGAGCTTTGGGAACCTAGTTGTAAATACAGTTCACTCCCTGTTGACAGAAAATATCAAAAGTGGCAAGCAAGGGATAATTGTGTGATTTTATTATTTAATTAAAAAAATAAACGTCAATGGATTGTTGATTTTTCTGCAGGATAAACACATTTATTAATGCAGTGTTTTAAAATATAATTGTTGACGTGTCGGTAACTTAATCTTTTTTACAGGATGTGGTTGTAAGCCCAACGCCAAACTGCCTACATACTGTTGGATTATGTTTTCTTTCTGGGTTGTCCTTCCCACAGATGATTGCATTCACCCTACACAAAAGTTTCCTTCCGTTAGTCAGATATTAAGTTGTTGACCCCTGTTCACCATGAGGATGAACAAATAGGGCTTTGAGCTTGCGCATGATCAATAGAACTTTCTGGCTCAACAAGATCATTCTCTATCCATATGTAACAAAGATCTACTTAGAAAAGCAAATGCGAAAACATAGTTGGGAAGATATAGCAAAGACGAATGAGATGGCTCGGACATGTGTTGAGAATGGCACACAATAGAATTCCTGAAGTTGCCCTACACTTGACACCACCTGGCAAGAGAAAAAGAGGCAGACCGAGAACAACATGGAGGAGGAGAATATCGTCAGAGCTGGAGGAAATTAGGTGTTCTATGGGCCAGACTCAGTTCACATGTACATTGCAAAGGATAGAGGTAGCTACCATCGGGGATGAAGATGTCTTATGTCCCATGAAGAGGATAAGTAAGAAAGTATTAGAATATAAAATGTACGTGTATTTGGTGCAAAACTGGGGGAAAGCTCGGTAGACCTCGCCTTTATCTCAGTTTTAAGCCTCATACACATAAACTATATTTTAAGACATTGCATTAATATCGTCAATTCATACTGCTATTAGAGCCCTGGTGGCTCAATGAGTTAGATCGCTGGATCTAACAACTCATACCAGCCTATCACCAATACGGCGTGGGTTCGCGCCCGGCTTTATTAATTACAAAAAAGGGTGCACTCGACTCGCAACCGCAAGTGATAAAGTTTATCAGTTGATTGCCCATGGTCGGTGGTTCTCTCCGGGTACTCCGGCTTCCTCCGCCACTAAAACTGGTCGCCATGATATAGCTGAAATATTGTTGAAAGTGGCGTTAAACACAAAAAATCAAATCAAATCATACTGCTATTAGTTTTTTTTCCTGATTATGTATAGGAGTATGCACGAAATAGAATATTAAACAAATAATATAATTTAGTACATAAGATAAGAAAGTGTTTTATTTTGATTGAATGAAAGTGTTTACTATTCTGGAACAGTTCATGTTTAACCTTGATAACGGGCGATTATACTCAGCTACGGGAACTATACCATTTTCAAACGATTTCCCGCGGGCACTATACCCGTGGAATAGATTTCCCCGCGTTATTTTTTTTTTATATATTTTTGGCAAAATTTACCACCGTTAAACTAAACGGCGCCTAATATTGATAATGAAATAAGCATAAGATACAGTACTGTTGAAACAAAAGAAGCGTATTGGATATAGCGGGGTTTTTTTTTCATGATATTGATAGTTCGTTCTTTTTTTTTTTTATATAACATATATTTATACGGGTTGTATTGTTAATATATTGAATAATTGTGGTACAAAATCTATTTTATTGGGAATTTTATTAAGATGTTAATTGTAAATGAAATTATATTTTTTTTTATATGCCTGGGCCAATGTGATATATGTTAACAGGCAGAATAAGACAATAATGAAATAAAAAAAAATGGACAGCGTTGTTTATCGCTTGCTGTCAATATGGCGAGGTTTGGCAATATAAATGCCGATGAATTTACCCATTTTTCTTTTTTCTCCACAATCGGTTATGGTGTTTAACACTCAACAATATTTCAGTTATGTCATGGCGGTCAGTTTTATTGGTGGAGGAAACATGAGTGCCCGGAGAAAACCACCGACCTGTCGCAAGTCACTGACAAACTTTATCACATAATGTTGTATCGAGTACACCTCGCCATGAACGGGGTTCGAACTCACAACTTTAGTGGTGATATGCACTAATTGCACAGGTAGTTGTCAATCCAACTACCATACGATCACGCCCACGACAGCCCCTTAAATCCAAAGACACTACATTGTATATATTTTGTTTAATCATTTTGTTTTCTTTCAAATTTTAAGTTCACGGACTGATATTTTCTTTCAATGACTCTTTTAGTCTATGATTATGAATTATGTGTTAGTGATGTTAAACGCCACTGCAATGATATTTTAGATATGTCGTTGTGTGATCAGTGTTTTTGGTTGGGGAAGCTAGAAAGTCTTGCGTCGTATGCGGTAAATCTAACTCCTGATGAAAAGTAGCTACCAGAAGTTAGCGGCAGTGCAGTTTAATACAGAAAAGCTATTAGAATGCACTACCCACGAGAGCAATACATAAACGTTAGAAAATACCGAAGAGGCATCCAGTTTAGCATTTAAGCGTAAGCATATAGGATTTATCTCCCTTTTCCTGTGTACCAATACTCTTTTATTTCTATGAAGGGCAAAGCCATCAATTACGTGTATATAAAGAGGAAAAGGGCTGCTGATTGTCAATGAGAGATATAATATACAAAATAAAATAAAATAACATACTGGTGTTCAGTTGAACACAAAGATGCCACCTGGATAGCATGTGACCAAGTTTACCAACAGAGTTAAACATGTACCACCTGTATATCATGTGACCAAGTTTACCAACAGAGTTAAACATGTACCACCTGTATAGCATGTGGCCAAGTTTACCAACAGAGCTAAACATGTACCACCTGTATATCATGTGACCAAGTTTACCAACAGAGTTAAACATGTACCACCTGTATATCATGTGACCAAGTTTACCAACAGAGCTAAACATGTACCACCTGTGTAGCATGTGACCAAGTTTACCAACAAAGCTAAACATGTACCACCTGTATAGCATGTGGCCAAGTTTACCAACAAAGCTAAACATGTACCACCTGTATAGCATGTGCCCAAGTTTACCAACAAAGCTAAACATGTACCACCTGTATAGCATGTGGCCAAGTTTACCAACAGAACTAAACATGTACCACCTTTATAGCATGTGACCAAGTTTACCAACAAAGCTAAACATGTACCACCTGTATATCATGTGACCAAGTTTACCAAACAGAGCTAAACATGTACCACCTGTATATCATGTGACCAAGTTTACCAACAAAGCAAAACATGTACCACCTGTATAGCATGTGACCAAGCTTACCAACAGAGCTAAACATGTACCACCTGTATAGCATGTGACCAAGTTTACCAACAGAGCTAAACATGTACCACCTGTGTAGCATGTGACCAAGTTTATCAACAGAGCTATACATGTATCATCTTTAATGACAGCTTTAATAAAATAATTAAATGTAAATAGGTTGGTTAACTAGTTATGATAAAATACAAAGAATATCACAAGAGAATAAAGTGTGGATTTGTAATATATACACCACACTATTAACAGACATGTTTTACCTAAACTATGGTACAAACTAGCTAGTACAAATGTATCAATTATCATCTTCACTTCTTGAATGACTCTGGTCATTATCGGTAACCAACGGAGTGGAGAGTATAGGATATTTCCAATGCATTGACTTGTTTGTTTGATAGCTTTCATTTTCTACAATATCAAAATGAACCAAAGATTTCACCAATATTAAATATGCTTCATATTGCAGCCTAAAGAAAAAATATATTCGTAATCGGCCTTGGTGGAAGCTTGAAAACTAGTTCCTAAACGCATTCTAATTTGATTGATTTTTGGTTTTGAATGCCACTTTCAGCAATATTTCAGCTATATCATGGCGACCAGTTTTAGTGGTGGAAGAAGCCAGAATACCTGGAGAGAACTACCGACCATGGGCAAGTAATTGATATCACCTTTTTTGTAATTTACAAAGCCGGGCGCGAGCCCACGCCGTATTGGTGAAAGACTTGTATGAGTAGTTAGGTAATCCAACTACCTAACCCATTGAGCCACCCGGGCCCTAAACGCATTCTGATCATCACACATCGGTGTCCTGTATCAGCCAGAGATTCTGGACCAAACAATATTTCAGTTATATTGTGGCGATCAGTTTTATTGGTGGAGAAAACCGGAGTACCAGAGAAAACCACCGACCTGTCACAAGTCACTGACAAAGTTTATCGCATAATGTTGTATCAAGTACACCTCGCCATGAAAAGTTTACAGACCAAGACAACAGACGCCAAGTAATGGCAATATCTCAAAATGACCATTTGAGTCAGGCGAGCTAAAAACTTACCTAATTTTGAGACTCTTTTTTGTCAAAAAAGGTAAAAGTTACACGACACTATTGTATTTTTCTGAAAGGGTTTTCCTTAGGAATTCATTTAAAAAAACACATCAAAATCAAATGAAAAATAAGCTCTCTGTGTACAAATAACAGATGCATCCATTTTTGCACCTGAGGGCATCTGGTTTGAAAATGATTCCGGTAATAATACCCCAAATAAATACCAACCTTTACTGAGTACCAAGGATCATTGTGTTCAAAATTCAGAAGAATTTGTAAAGTATAATTTAAGTCATCACACTGAAGCCAATTCTGTCTACAGAGAGACGACTATGAACACATAAAATTATACAACTGTGCATGACAGTTGGATATATAATTACCAGTGCAATCAGTGCCTATCACCACTAAAGTTGCGAGTTCAAATTCTGCTCATGGGGGTATGTACTTGATACAACAGTTTGTCAATGACTTGCAGCAGGTCCGCGGTTTTCTCCGGTTACCTCCACCAATAAAACTGACCGCCATGATATAACTGAAATATTGTTGAAAGTGGCACTAAACACCATAATCCCCAACCACCATCATAGAATTGTTTCCCACCTCAATGTAATGAACTCTTCCTAGATAATGCATGCATGACCTAGATTTTGATTAGCAGGGAAAATCAAGGGGCAGGTAACACAAATTCAACATAAGGTCTTGAAAGAATGCTACCACAAAGTAGAATGAATAAATTACTAACAAATATGAAAAACTTCAACTCTCTTTAGAAAATATTCTCAACCTTCACTATATTTCCATGACAAACACATTTATTGATCAGAATAATTCCACTTTATTTTATCTAATACATTAATTTAAGGCGATTCAAAAAAGGAGTCTTCTTACCCCCTTTTCATATTCTTTCGTTGATGATTGATACTTCTATTTAATATACATGTTACAAATGAAAAATAAAAATATAAATCAGTTTTGGTTAGTCCTTACATAATAAATAGCTTGTTTCTCAGGTTACACTTCTATAACCATATACTGCTGTTTAGGTACTTTTTATTTTCATTTTTAAGACTAAACTTTATACATCTTCTGTTTGAAAGCCTTCCATAACTAGAGGCTCAGTAGGCTGAGTCTGTGTCGCTCACCTTTCATTCTGCTATGAGGAAACTTAATACAGAACCTTCAATAGGTGCGTCCCACCAAATATCGGTTCATTTTGGCAAAGCAGTTTCAGATAAGAAGATTTTTAGAAACTGACCAATCTAAAACAGGAATTGCCTGTGGCAGCCATGTTTGTAAATGGATCAAAACGAAATGAGTAATCTCTATAGAGGATCTTCCATAGATGCTTCTTACCAAGTTTCATATCATTTGGCCAAGTGGCTTCAGAGGAAACACTGTTTTAGAAATTGACCAATAAGAAACAAGACTTGCCTGTGGTAGCCATATTTGTTAATTGATAGGGACGAAATGAGTAATCTTTATAGAGGACCTCCATAGATGCATCCTACCAAGTTTCGGTTCATTTGGCCAAGCAGTTTCAGAGAAGATTTAAAAAAATAGGCCAATCAAAAAGAAGATTTGCCTGTGGCTGCCATGTTTGTTAAGGGATCGGGACAGAATAAACAATCTTTATAGAGGACCTTCCATAGATGCTTCCTACCAAGTTTTGGATCATTTGGTCAAGTGGTTTCAGAGGAGAAGATTTTTAGAAATCAACCAATCAGAAACAAGAATTGCCTGTAGCGGCCATCTTTGTACATGGATCGGGACGAAATGAGTAATCATTATAGAGGACCTCCTATAGATGCATATAAAAATAGACCAATCAGAAACAAGAATTTCCTATGGCGGCCATGTTTGTTAATGGATCGGGACGGAATGAGCAATTTTTATAGAGTATGTTCCATAGATGCTTCCTACCAAGTTTCGAATCATTTGGCCAAGCGATTTCAGAGGAGAAGATTTTTAGAAATCGACCAATCAGAAATAAGAATTGCCTGTGGCGGCCATGTTTGATAATGGATTGATACGAAATGAGCACTCTTTATAGAGGACTGCCCATAGATGCTTCCTATCAAGTTTCGGTTCATTTGGCCAAGTGGTTTCAGAAGAGAAGACATTTTAAAATCAGCCAATCAGAAACAAGAGTCACCTGTGGCGGCCATGTTTCTTAACGGATCGGGACGAAATGAGCATTCTTTACCGAGGACCTTCCATAGATGCTTCCTACCAAGTTTCAGTTCATTTGGCTGAGGGGTTTTAGAGGCATATTTATCTGTAATTCAATTCAATTCATAACTGCATTTTACAAATATCTATATTTAAATTAGAGTTATCTCCCTTATCACAGCAAAATGAGATTTTTTACAAATCAATCAAACAGAAACAAGAATCGCCTGTGGTGGCCATGTTTGCTAACGGGATGAAATTAGCAATCTTTATAGAGGACCTTCCATAGATGCTTCCTAGTAAGTTTCGGTTCATTTGGTCAGGTGGTTTCAGAGGAGAAGATTTTTAAATATAGGCCAATCAGAAAAAAGAATTTCCTGTGGCGGCCATGTTTGTTAATGGATCGGAGCAAAATGAGCAATCTTTATAGAGGACCTTCCATAGATGCTTCCTACCAAGTTTCAATTCATTTGGCTGAGGAGTTTCAGAGGAGAAGATTAAAATGTGAAAAGTTAACAGACGATGGACGCCAAGTGATGGTAAAAGCTCACATTGCCTTTGGCAAGGTGAGCTAAAAAACAGTGCCATCATGTATTTCTCTATCGAAGACAACCACATACATCCTACTTTTTTAAAATTAAAGACCTGAGAAACAAAATATTTATTTTGTATTGTCTTTTATTGATTTTCATACTTTTACAATATAATGCACCATCTTAAATCAAATACATGTATCAAGAAATAAATGTTGTGCTTCGCTGGCAAGTTAAATTTATACATGTACATGCATACACAAGAAAATATTTTCATTGAAAACAACAAATAAAGATATTAGGTGATGACTTGAGGCCTGTTTTTTTTTATCATCCTCAAATTCATTTACGGTTAAAAACAACATTAAACATGTTTAAAAGAATAACCATAAACATGTTTAAAAGTTAACCATAATCATGTTTAAAAGATTCACCATAAACATGTTTAATAGATTAACCATAAATATTTTCAAGATGGGATTTTACATCAATATATTGACATTTCTACTACAAGCAAAATAAGTTTGTTTGGAATATTTTCACTAGTAATTGTATTTCAAATATCTTATTTATTAGTTCTATAGTCATTTTGAAGTTGTAAAACATGCACCATACTCTGATTAAGAATTTCTTTAAAGGGATAATTGCGGTAGGCACTACCGACAAAATTTGTGGGTGGATATTATCATCAAAAATTCCCGTTGATATGAACAGCATAATACTGAAACTGTGTGTCACATGACCAACATGACCTAAAGGTCATATACCTCAGAAATTTGAATTTTCGAAGTGATTTTTGTAGATTTTAGACTGATGAAGAATATTATTTTTTAATAAGACTGAAAGTTTCGTAGGGAGTAACACTTGTGACCATGCCTGTCAAATATTTTGCTCCAAAAGTAACTGAAACTATGTATCATCGATTTTTCCTCCTCGCGATAACCGTGGTCAAAATAATGAACAATCTGAATGTTTGCTCTGCTCACAGCTATTTATACCCACGGTCCCGGTTTAAACATTTAAGTATAACCGCATAATAAAAAAACATTTTACCACAAAAATATTTTATGAATGCACAGTTTGCATAATGATTTTTGTATAGAGTTACCATGGCTGAAAACCAGTTTTGGCAGCCAGTATTTAAAAGTATTCTGCTTGAGATTTAAGTTATTGAGGATTGGGAAGTGACCAGTACACACAAACATGTGTTTCACACAGAAGTTTAATTAAAAAATTGATATTGTTATTTTTTTGTTTTTTGAATAGTTTTTTTCTGTGCACAATATTTACAAGATTGTAATCTGATTAGAGTATACTTGTAGATATTTGGTTGAGTCCTTGGTGAATCAAAGGGCTTTTTCGTATGATATATTTTGATTTAGGATTGCATTATGATAGCAGGTAGTGACGGACTTGAAATGAGAAGTAACTGTAAATTATTTATGTAATAAATAAAGATGGTTGCTGTGCCTTTCAATACCTAATACACTTTGTTTTGTTTAATTAAAAATGAACCACCAATTAGAGTATTAATACACTAATTGTGTGTGCTCAGTTATGTGTATTATACAAAGAACAAAGCAGTTTTAACACATAAACATTTGAACAATAAGAATCTAGACCACAATAACAAGGTTAATGTTTATGAGGATAAAAAAAACCAGGCTTCTATTTATAGTGTGATAAATAATATAGCTAATTAAGAACTATGTGTAAGTTACAAATAAATTTCTTACACTATCTTCAGATGTGAATAAAAAATGACTTGTACTCAATTGTGATCAACATGTACATAATATACCTATTTTGATTTAATTATGAGAAAATCCAAGTCTACATATTTTAATCAATGGATAATTTTCTGTTAGAACAATATTATTTATCCACAGCTTCAGCATAAAAATATGTGGGTCAAAATACAGACATTTGTTTGAAAGAGTTCAAGATTATAAATTTCAAACCAGGATTAGGATCAGGATAATGCCAATTTCAGCTATATCATGGCAATGAGTTTCATTGGTGAAAGAAACCGAATTACCCAGAGAAAACCATCAACCTGCAACAAGTCACTGACGATCTTTTCTCATAAAAGTTTGTATGAAGTACACCTTACCATGCACAAAAGTTTTGAACTGAGGGTGGAGCTTTCCTGTTGTTTTTTTTAATTAATCCAATGACCATAGGCAAAAATAGACTGGAATGCAAGTTTCTAAAATAGTATACATCATGTATTTATCATGTTTCCAAAAATACATTTGTAGGTTCAAATTTTCTTTTAACTCTCTATTTCCAAGTTGTTTACTGATCACAAATTGACTACACATAAACTTTCCTCTATTTAACAAATACAAATAACCAATTAATTTAATAACACATATTTACAAACAAAGTAAAAACATTATTTCAAACAGTGACAGCACCTTTCTCAAGATATTGATATCTAAACATAATGTGCAAAATTCCCTCTGGCAGTGATATGTTTAGCAACAAAAAAAAAATGTACAACTGCAGAAAATTTGGAGATTAAGTTTATACAAGGTACATTCAAAATTTAGTTACAGTACCGTTATAACTAATCTGCATTCTAAATATGGAAAATAAATCTAAAGTAACGGAACAGTGCACTAATTATCATCATTGATCAGTTACAAGTGATTTATTTTTCATATTCGGAATGCAAAACTTGTTATACTGTTTATTACATACATTTTTTAGTTTTGCTTGTGCTAATAAGACGTTCAGTTTTGCTTGCGCTAATAAGAGGTTTAAAAAAAGAACTTATGTTTCATTGTCGGACTCTCAGTATGATATTTTCGATTATGACAACGTTGATACTGTGACATCACATAGTGAAATAAATTATTTATTTCACCCAGTGAAATAAAAGTTCATGTATTTCTTTCACTAGGAAATTTCTATATTTCATGGGTATCTATGTAATAATTAATATCATTAACGACTATATAAACAAATACAAAATAATTCAGTTTGTCCCAAGATACCACTCTTAACTGTTAAGGTTTCCACACCACTACCAAGGGCCAAGGGTTTCCGTGGTAAGTTTGTGCCCACCTTAACTGTTAAGGTTTCCACACCACTACCAAGGGCCAAGGGTTTCCGTGGTAAGTTTGTGCCCACTTTAACTGTATGTTTCCACACCACTACCAAGGGCCAAGGGTTTCCGTGGTAAGTTTGTGCCCACCTTAACTGTTAATGTTTCCACACCACTACCAAGGGCCAAGTGTTTCCCTGGTCAGTTTGTGCCCACCTTAACTGTTAATGTTTCCACACCACTATCAAGGGCCAAGGGTTTCCGTGGTAAGTTTGTGCCCACCTTAACTGTTAATGTTTCCACACCACTACCTAGGGCCAAGGGTTTCCATGGTAAGTTTGTGCCCACCTTAACTGTTAAGGTTTCCACACCACTATCAAGGGCCAAGGGTTTCCGTGGTAAGTTTGTGCCCACCTTAACTGTTAATGTTTCCACACCACTACCAAGGGCCAAGGGTTTCTGTGGTAAGTGTGTGCCCACCTTAACTGTTAATGTTTCCACACCACTACCAAGGGCCAAGTGTTTCCCTAGTCAGTTTGTGCCCACCTTAACTGTTAAGGTTTCCACACCACTATCAAGGGCCAAGGGTTTCCGTGGTAAGTTTGTGCCCACCTTAACTGTTAATGTTTCCACACCACTACCAAGGGTTTCCGTGGTAAGTTTGTGCCCACCTTAACTGTTAATGTTTCCACACCACTACCAAGGGCCAAGTGTTTCCCTGGTCAGTTTGTGCCCACCTTAACTGTTAAGGTTTCCACACCACTATCAAGGGCCAAGGGTTTCCGTGGTAAGTTTGTGCCCACCTTAACTGTTAATGTTTCCACACCACTATAAAGGGCCAAGTGTTTCCGTGGTAAGTTTGTGCCCACCTTAACTGTTAATGTTTCCACACCACTACCAAGGGCCAAGTGTTTCTGTGGTAAGTTTGTGCCCACCTTAACTGTTAAGGTTTCCACACCACTACCAAGGGCCAAGGGTTTCCGTGGTAAGTTTGTGCCCAGATAACCCGCTATCAAGGGCCAAGCGTTTCCGTGGTCAGTTTGATATACCTGTGCAGGCTTTCTCCTGTCAATAAGTCTGGTAATCATGAAATAGCTCAAATATTTATAGAAAAGAAGGAAACTACCTTGCTCTTTGTAAAGCTATGATAGTCTTAGAGCTGTTCAAACAAGTTATTTATAGAATATATGATGAAGATATTGTTTACATGGGAAGATGAAGTGAAATTACAGATACTTAATGTTAAACAATAATTGTTTGTGTATAGTAAAACTAATGTATAATAAGTAGTGTTTACATGGCTAATTCAATAACTGATTGTAACACAAGTAATATATATATATACATGTACACGTATATGGTTTTTCGGTTACTGTGTTTAAAGCCACTTTGAACAATATTTCAGTTATATTGTTTCAGTCAGTATTATTGGTGGAGTAAACCAGGGTACCCAGAGAAAACCACTGACCTGCAGCAAGTCACTGTAGCAACTGGCAGGATTTTCATAACAGTGATATTTATTTTTATTCTTACATTTATAGATACAGTCCAACCTGTCAGATGTGACCATCCAAGGGAACTTTCAAATACAGTTATATAAGATAGGTGGTTGCTAAATACAGGTTAACTTATCATGAAATACATCATCAAAAGTTATTGTTTAATACAGGTGGCTGCTGACACAAGTTGAATAGCATAATCTTTCTGATTACACATGTATAATACTGTACAGACTATACAGGTGGCTGCTGACACAAGTTGAATAGCATAACCTTTCTGATTACACATGTATAATTCTATTCTTACTAGAATTTATCAATAACTCGTAATCTGATTGGATATCGTCACTTATTCTACATCATTCGAAAGGAATTTATAAATCAATATTTCCGTTTACTGTACTACTTTTTTTTGTAGCGTTACGGCGTAGGAATATGAAAAAATAATCCACAAAGAATTATTAGCATTTAACGTCAAAAACAACATGATGTCCAAGAATAAGAATTATAAGGATTAAACACTGTGTTTTTAGGAAATTATGTATGTATAAACTCCGGCAGCTCACTCACAAACTTTACATAAAGTCCTTCGGACTTTATTCAGTTTGTGAGTGAGTTGCCGGAGTTTATACATAGATAATTTCCTATAAAAACAGTGTTTAATCCTATAATAATACTGTACAGACTATACAGGTGGCTGCTGACACAAGTTGAATAGCATAACCTTTCAGATTACACATGTATAATACTGTACAGACTATACAGGTGGCTGCTGATGCAAATTGAATAGCATAACCTTTCAGATTACACTATACAATTATTGACTTTTAATGAGGTCTACTCATGACTATACGGACCTGATCAATGATTGATTTACCGAGGCCAACGGCCGAGGTTAATCAATCATTGACCAGGTCCGTATAGTCATGAGTAGACTGAAATTAAAAGTCAATAACTGCTTTATTAAATAATAAGGAATTTTTCAAACTTAATAATTGTTTTATCATTTTTGAATATTATTTTTTAAATATTTAAATTTTATGAAAACTTTGAAATTTTTGAAACTTTTTGAAAATTTCATCATTTAGAAATTTATTGAAAATTTTTAAATCTTATGAAATTTTTGAATATTTTAAAAAATTTTGAAATTTTGAAAATTTTGAGCTTTAAAAAAAAATGTATTTTATAATTTTGAAATTTGTTGAAAATTTTGAAATTTTATGAATGTGTAAGACGCAATTTGATTGTTCGACAACTTGACAACTTGGCTTTGGTTGGTCTGTGGGTAAGCCCGAATATACCTCACGCGAGGTATACTCACTGCACACGAGGTGTACTCACTCTGAGGTAGAGTTGAGAAAATGCTGTTTAGGCCAATCAGAAAAAAGCAAAATTCCTTATCATTTAATAAATGTATAATACTGTACAGACTATACAGGTGACTGCTGACACAAGCTGAATAGCAAAACCTTTCAGATTACACATGTATAATACTTGTACAGACTATACAGGTGGCTGCTGACACAAATTGAATAGCATAACCTTTCAGATTACACATGTATAATACTTGTACAGACTAGTCAAGTTTGAGACCCTATACCCCATTTATTTAATTGTTAATAATGCACAAATGTACTAGTATAGCTAGTCAAGTTTGATTATAATCTTCTTGATAATCCTATAACTAGTCAAGTTTGATTATAATCTTCTTGATAATCCTATAACTAGTCAAGCTTGATTGTACATGTATCACCTTTCTCGTAACATGTGTAGAATACTCACATAGACTTAGACTAGTAACACTACATTTTTCAAATAGCACAGCATTACATTTGTATATACAACAGATAACATGATATACATAATAATATATATTTCTCTTTAATACAGTTAGTGCACATAAGAATTCGTCACTTCTGATTTTTATTTTATACGTCATATGAAACAATGTTTTTTAAATAAAATTCTCCAAATTCATTTATTGTTCAATTCTAATAATTATGTAGTTTGCCATGCCAATTTGAAAGCATTTTTTTTTTTTAAATTAATAAATTTTCAACTTGTATTGATTTAAAAATGTTCTTCAATTCTTGAAGTTCAAAAGTACTACAATTATTTAGTAGTTTGTGACGTTTCAAATAATTTTTGTGTTTAATATGTGAATTTTAGAAAATCTTATATCACAAAATTATAGTAAAATTATTAAGAAAAACTTCAAAACAAATTCCATTTGTGAGTGAAAATTTAGGAATATTTGGTCTAAGATTGACCTCTGTATAATATAAAAAAAATATGTGTTTTTATATAAAATATACAGGTAAAAATCAGAATTGAATAATACTAATGTCCAATGACAGTAGTTTCTGAAAAACTTAATATTCCTCTTATTTTGATATAATATTTTTTAAATTCCCTTCAGATATTTCTAAGAGCTTGATTCACATCATCTTAGTATTCAGTACGAAACTTTTTTAACAAGGGAAAGTTAAACAAGTGTATAATAATTTAATTTGATTTGAATATTTCAATCTGATTGGCTAATCGGCCTGGAGAAAATTTTGGTTATAGTCGATAACCTGGGTTGGTAATTGTGACGTCACCAACGTATTCATCCGGCAACGACAAATTCAAATAGTCACATGAAATAATCGTAATTAAAATCAAGGAATCATTAAATTTTGTTGTGAAAATTAAATTATAAGGAATATTTGAAATAGTTGAACAGGTTATACTTACCTAACCTGGTTTGGGTCAGCTTACGCTTTTCATAAACTGCTTCGCAGTTTATTAAGCGTAAACTGACCCAAATCAGGTTATATCGTATAACCTTTTCAACAATTTCAAATATTCCTTAAATAAAAGCAAGTGAGTACACAATAATGAGTGAGATACAGTCATTTGCTAGACCATTTGTATTTTGGATATTTGTCTCGGTTTTCTATTTAAAGCATTGGTCCATTTTAGCCTCTTTTAATCCCTTTAATCCTCGATACCATAAGAACTAGCTAGGTCAAATCTATTTGAAAAACATACACTGGGAATGTTATAAAGAATATAATTGAAAATGACTAAATAATTAATTAAAAGGGAAAAAAACATGTCAAAATTAGACGAAAAATATAAATTGTGTTTATGTTTCATCCATATGAAATTCTGCAATTTCTTTCTCATTTAGCCGTTTTTCCATTAAAAAAATAACTAATTTTCTGTAGCGACTCAAACGTAACTCATAAACATGAGCAATTTGCAAAAAGAAATGCCTAAAAATTGGCTGAAAAACGAGAAAGTTCAAATTTTGGAATTTGGTACTTGGTGGCCTGTTTTGGTTGAGTTTATCTCAGAAACAGTAAGACTATTTTAGATATTGAGGAAATCAGTCGACATACTACTGGAATCTCTAAGCACAATCAATTAAAAAAAAACTCATCATAATCAAATGAACAATAAATTAAAAAAAAAGTACCAAAACTAGAAACACTCATTTTTGCACATTTGAGCCTCTTGGTTGAAAATGGAATGAGCCACATTACCCCAAAAAATCCCAACCTTTATTTTGTGACAAGAATCTTTGTGTTAAAAATTAAGAAGAATCAATCAATCAGAAAGAAAATTATCCAACAGAAATTTTGTTGTGGTTGAATAAAAATTCTTCTCTCCAAGGGGCAGCATTATACAAAATCCCCATGATTTTCATAGGTTTTGATATTGTCACTATGGTACTTTGGACATGTACTGAACGAAAGGCAATAAACATTTATTAGAACTGATATCGCACCAGACTGTCAAGAAGTACATTCAATTTGGTCGTACAGTAAATACATCAAACTTTGGCACACATTGGCACGTACAATCAAATATATAAAGTCCAAGTTTCAACAAGTCCTTATTTAAACATCGCTATATTTTCATTTGATAATCAGGCTTAAATACATCAGTCAAACAGTCTAACCTATTTGATTGAAAAGTATGTCAAAATGAAAGTTCGGGTACAGATATTACATTGAAACAATTACTGCCCGTCTTATCCAAAACTCCCATCTATTAAGATAGGAAACACCTGTCCCAGTAATGTTTGATTTAAACTTGTAGTATTCTATAGACTCCACTCTCCAGAAGGTTTTTTTTCAACTTCTGACCTTGAGCGATTCAAAAGGTAACATCTAATCTGAAGGATATTAAAAGCAACCATTCATAATAAACCAGATGAAACCTTAATTTCCCTAAGAGACTTTTGTTAAATATTAAAAGTGACATGCATCCTCAAAGAGGTATCCTTATGAAGCCCCATTTTAAATGTACTTTTGACAGAATATTTACATGTGCAACTTGTAACAATATTATTGGAGTGCAGACATATATTGTGAAGCTTCTTTTACCATGAGCAAATTATTTTTAGATTTTTTTTTGACTGTTTAAAGGTATCACCAGGCCATCGAGTCCAGTTTTAAACAGACATAATTATCTTGATTTGACAAAACCAATCTACTTCAAACTAGGTATGTATTTCAGAACCAATCAATCATATGACTAAAATGAGGTTTAACCAAATAAACAAATAATAATGCCAATCGTAACAATGGTTTCAGAATAGTTTCAAATTAACATAATATATATTGTAACGATTTTAATTTCATTTTTAATCAACTAAACCACATTTAAAGTTTGTAGCTGTTGGAATATTGAACCAGGTTCTGTCAAATCCTTGTCACTTCAATAGACCATTTGCACATTCTCTATTTACTACTTAAATTATATGTATTTTGACGTTTATCATTGGAGTTATTTCCCTTACGGAGGACAAACTGGTTCCCGTTCTATGAAAGAGCAATGGAAAGGACAAAGAATTTGAGCATAATTTTCATAAATTTTGTAGATATTTGATATAAGAGGATAACTTTATAGCAAATAAAAATTTATCCAGTTGTTACAACATTTAACTTTAATACAGAGTATGAGATAAATACATGTTATTTTGGTTAAACTTTGAATGAAATGGACATGTTTGCCTGCATTAAAGGGAAGTAACTCATACAAACTAGAGGCTCAGCCTGCTGAGCCTGTATCGCTCACCTGGCACAAGAATGCTACTGAAGCAAATTTCAAAGTGAGATAATCATTACCTTAACTGTTTTCTATATTTATGCATAAGGTAATGTTAAGTGAGAGCAGCTCTCCTTTTTGTAAATTTGCATATAGTGCATTAGCTGTGTGCAAAGTTCCACTGAATTCAGATTAACCATTTTGGAATAATAGGGGTTTGATAATATGGCTAGAAAATATGCTCAAGTCCAATTTTTTTGCCCTTTATGCAAACCTTCAAATTGTGCAGTTTTTGATTCAAATGCAATGATCAGTTTGAGAGGAGTTACATAGATGCTTCCTGCCAAGTTTGGCTCCATTTGGCCAAGCAGTTTCAGAGGAGAAGATTTTTTTAAATATTAGCCAATCAGAAAAAAGAATTGCTCTTGGCGGCCATGTTTTTTGGCTGAATTGAACCAAATGAAGAAGCTTTATAGAGGATCTTACATAGATGCTTCCTGCCAAGTTTGGTTTAATTTGGTCAAGAAGTTTCAGAGGAGAAGATTTTTTTAACAGTAGCCAATCAGAAACAAGAATTGCCCTTGTCGGCCATATTTGTTGGCAGAACAGGACGAAATGAAGAAACTTTATAGAGGACCTTACATAGATGCTTTCTGCCAAGTTACGTTCCATTTGTTCCAGTTGTTTCAGAGGAGAAGATTAAAATGTGAACAAGTAAACGGATGGACGATGGATGCCAAGTGATGGCAATACCTCACATGGCCCTTTGGGCCAGAAGAGCTAAAAAAAAACATGAAAAAAACATATAATCTAATCTTAGAATCAAGTTGGAAATGTACAACTGGTTTATTACTTAAAAGTTTGCATTATATTTTAATTTGCCACTAGTATACAAAAGACTTAAATTTAAAACAAAAATAAATTCTCTACAATGCATTGAGTCCAGTAATATCATGGAGGTGAAGGTATACGTTCTGGTGGTTTGTAGTCTAATATAACTCTATTGGCCTGACGTAAATATTGTTGTTGCTTGTAATATATCTTCAAAACACCTTTAACAGCCATGAATCCAATACCACCCTGAAATATATCAATAAATATTAGTGTTTTTGTTTGTTTGTTTGATGGTGTTTAACACCACTTTCAACATTATTTCAGTTATATTGTGACAGTCAGTTTTATTGGTGGAGGAAACTAAAGGACCCAGAGAAAACCACCGACCTGTCGCAATTCAATGACAAACTTTATCACATTATATAATGTTGAACACCTCGCCCTGATCAAGATTTGAAATCACAACATCAGTGGTGATAGGCACTGAATGCATAGGTAGTTTATATCCAACTACCATACGATCATGGCCACAATGGCCCCTAATTATTAATGCAATGAGTCAATAGTGATGATGAAATGTGTATATAAACTACAGACTAACACAATGAGTCAATAGTGATGATGAAATGTGTATATAAACTACAGACTAACACAATGAGTCAATAGTGATGATGAAATGTGTATATAAACTACAGACTAACACAAACCTGTTACTGGGGAAAGAAAATTTATTGAACTATTAAATATTATAGTATTACATATATTCAATTTTGATCTTCCAGGACTTGAACCCAGGTCATTTACTGATACAAAATTGAAATTTAAAATGAATTTCAATCAATTTTGTAATTTGGAAATTTTTCAAAAAAATTACCAAATTGCAAAATTTGACATGTTAATGTAGAATATATGGATAAACAACTCATCACCATATACTTACACAATCGGTACATGTGTACATTGGCTTAATTGTTAGTACAGGTATATAGGGTGGGGGTTAGGATTATGTTGTTTTACTCAACTTTCAACAATATTTCAGCTATACCGTGGCGCAAATCGCTGACAAACTATATCACATAATGTTGTACATCTCACCTGAGTGGGGTTCAAACTCACAACATTAGTGTTGATAGGCACCGATTGTATACAATCACGATGACCCCTAGGCATATAGGAACGACACAAAAATATATTTTGCTTATACTACAAAATCGTACTACTGCTAAAGTTTGTTTCCATATACAACACAATTTAATATAGATTACCATATTCAGCTCTAGTCTACTTGAAATTATTGTGAAGTTAAATACACATGATCTAGAAGATATTACCAATAGTACATGTGAAAAGAAGTACAAATACAGTTATTTGCATATTTGCCAAAAATCGTGAAAATTACAAATTTACAATAAAACCCCTAATATTTGTTAAACAACTCTTTACCATTAGTCCGTGGGCTAGCATAACCCCCTGTGCACTTCCCCCCTCCCACCTGCCATGTTAACATATTTTTTAAGTCCTCCTATATATCCTCTTGAAAAAAAAACATGTTAACATTGAATATTTTGGGATGAACTTACATTTTTTAGCCCTTTTTTACATCCTTTCGACAATTTTGCCAGATTTTCAGATTTTTTCATTCTTCACTGTTGCTGAGGTCTTGTAGCTAATGAACAACTATTAGAATATAAAAACTGGGGTTTGGTGGATAGCTGATTATATTATCGTTCAAATGAATACAAGTTATTAATATTTTATGAAGTTCAGTAATCGTAGGAGGCAAAAGATAAAATTGCGTAAAAACGAGATTTTTTGCCTTTTGTTTCAATAGACAAAATATTACACAACTTTGATGATATTTTTATAATGAATTTATTAAAACTATTGCATTTACAGAAAATTAAACCTATTACATCATCAAAAAACATGTTTTGTAGTGTAGATTGCAGAAAAATGGAATATTATGATTTTTGCCGATTTTAGCTCTATTCAGCTCAAAGCGAGTAATATCTTTTTTATAATATAAATTAACAACTAAATTATACATCTGTCGAGTGAAATTATGTTATGGAGACATCTTAAATTAAAATTTGTTCTAGTACCACCCTGTATAGGGCTTCTAAGCGGCAAAATATTATCCCTTACCCTGCCGAAAATGGCATAATATTTTCTCATCAGTAGCCCATGTTAACATATTGTTTTTTAAGTCCTCCTATATATCCTCTTGAAGAAAAAACATGTTAGCATTGAAACTTTTGGGACGAACTTGCCATTTGAGGCTAATATTTACACCCTGTCACAGCTTTTTGAGGATTTTGATTTTTTTTCAATTTTTGTCTTTGCGAGCATTAAATCAGTCTTGAAAGTATATCAATATGGTATCAAATGAAAGCTTATAGTATTAACTTTCAATTTAATACAAGATATATACACTTTGTGGCTATCAAATTTTGTCAGACGTGAAAAACCTACTCCTCCTCCTTCCTGAAATGACAGAAAAAGACATTTTTTCCCTTAAAAGTTATGATAAAAAAATATTTCGTACTAAACTGCGATTTTTTTTATACTAAACCAAACAAATATATCACATTTAATAAATCAAGCACTAGTAATCATTTATGAAGTGATTTTTGTGGTCAAAATACTTGAAAAATGGGATATTTTCAATTTTGCAGATTTTCACAGGATTCTGCATATATCTTAATCAGATACCGCATCATAATGACGGTTGATTTTTGTATCTGGGTACTATAACAATGTAAAAAGGGAATAATTATGTTCCTTCTACCTACTGATTTACAAAACAATAGCAAAATATTAGCCCTACCCCTCTAAAAAAGCACATAAAATTTGATGAAACTCAGGTTTATTTCCTTAGAAACATGGTCGGGCAGAGTGAAATTTTTATTTTCCCTGTAAGATCTTTCAATTCTTTATTTAAACAAATCATATGAACATCATCTAAGAGTGTTTAAATTCTACCAATGTCAGAAAACATGAAAAATGGGTAATAACTGATTTTCAGAATTTCTACAGAATATTCCTTATTGGCCAGGTTAAGCTGCTTTATGGGAATTTTTGTCCAGTCAATATAGTTTTATCTGAATGCTGAATGTATTAGCATTTATTTTAAAAACCATTAACCCTCATATATGCATATTATGATGCCCATTTTAGCCAAATTCTACCCCATCCTCTACTTGAAAACTGGGACAAATATACATGATATACTCAATATTTCTATATTTCAGTTTCATTCTTCAACAAATGAACTGAACAATGAGTATTGCAAACGGCCAAACAGTATTGAAACTTGGCGAAACAGTTCTCACTAGCCTTCCTCTTCACCATCAATCAACGAGTATAAAACATCGTCGAATTCATCATCACTTTCATCGCTTTCTGCCCATGGCCTAATATGATATATCTTAATTTTAGCTCTGACCAATAAATTAGAGGCACACATGAGTTTGTAATCGCTCATTTGGTCTTCAGTTGGAGATAATTATGACTTAAAATAAAGCAGTAACAGTTCATTCATAAAATTTCTTTTTTTTAGTAATAATTGCAATCTTATTTGGTCTTCAGTTGGAGATAATTATGACTTAAAATAAAGCAGTAACAGTTCATTCATAAAATTTCTTTTTTTTTAGTAATAATTGCAATCTTGAATGGATGGTGGGCTGCCAGACAGAGTTCTGAAAGGGGACCACCCAAGGACCATCCCTCCCAAAAGTTCAGTGTTTGGCTTTGGTGGCGTCCATGTTACTCATGTTTTGAGTTTTTTGTGTTGTGCTATTATGTGTCATTACATTCTGAGTTCCCTGTTGTGATGTCCATTACGATTTGCATAAAAACGATGTTTGGTCTGTCTTTATCTCCAGTTGATTGTAAGAGGGATCATGTCTTATTTACGTTATTTGTATTTGTTTACATATAGTGGTGTCCAACACACGCTGTGTTGTGTTTTTTCATCGTCTTGTGTACCCTATGTTGCCAGTTTCTCTGAATTGTTTTGTTTTTTCTTCGTCTTGTGTACCCTATGTTGCCAGTTTCTCTGAATTGTTTTGTTTTTTCTTCGTCTTGTGTACCCTATGTTGCCAGTTTCTCTGGAATGTCCATTTTTTATTGCTTCTTCGGTACTCTCTAACATTTATTTTGTTGTCGTGCTGCTGCGTTTTAAATTTGAGCCCATTTTGACTTAAAATAAAGCAGTAACAAGCAGAGAAATTTCTATTTTTAGTAATGACTGCCATCTTGAATGATGGTTGGGCTGTCAGACTCAGACACAACTTTGAAAGGAGACTACCATGGACCATCCTACCCAAATATGGTTTAATTTGGCTCAGTGGAATCATCTAAAAAAATATGTTGAAATAAAAATTTCACAGAAATAGCCGGAATATATTTTAACTAACTCATTGTTATGTAACTGCAGTTTGTAAATAAGTTCATCTTGAGCAAGTTACTGGTATTAATAAATATATCTAGCAAAATACAGCTGAAAATTGTTTTCTGTCTTTTCCAAAAAGCATTGATTTATCCTTGTTTGCTTAATGTCCAGCTTGTACACACACTTTGTTGATTACTAATATATGTTAGCTTACCAAAAGGGTGCGTTGAAAGTTAGACCTGACTGATCCAAACATTACTTTCCCAGCAATGGTGGAAATTGTTGGCATGATAAGGGCTCCACACATCACACGGAGAATAGAGATTGGGTCAGATAATGGAGCAGTTTCTGCTGGGATTCTAGAGTTTCTAAAAGCTGAAATAAACAAGAAAATGGCTGGTTATCAATGTGATAACATCAATGTGTTTCCTTTACCACATATAAAAGTCATCACAACAGAACAAGTTCTATCTTCAACATCAGAGTTATCCTTCTTTTTATAGAATTTCTACAAACATGTACTATGGACTTGTCTATTGACATAGTGTGTATTGTAATTCAAAACAAATTTCCTTAATAGAATTGGAACATTTAAGGTGGTACCTAACACTACAGGGAGATAACTCTTTAAAATCAGCTGATCACTTTGATCATATGATGTTTGTGTGCAGATTTCAAGCATCAAAACCACAGAGAGAAAAGTTGATATGTGGCTAGTGAATTTATAGCTCTGAGTCTATTGGTTGGAATTTGTTAAAATTTTGATATTTATTACAGTGGATATATTCAAACACGCTGCCAAAAAAAATAAGAAAATTAAACGAGCAGATCAAATTTTACCTGAAGTGTATGGTACCACCTTAAAAGGAAAATTTTTGTCATAATAGAGAGAGAGAATCTCCATTTCTAAGATGCAGACATCTCATGTACATTTTTGAACCTGTTGATATATGACACCAATAGTTGAGGTTGCCCAGTATGTTGTACAAATTTATATAATATCTATAGAGATGGACATTTGTCTCAGTGAAAATATAGACGGGTGTTGTGATATACTTATTCCCACAGGCTAAGCTACTTTTATTTAGCTTTAAATAGTCAGGCAGCTGCATTATTTTCCATTCCACAGCAAGAGATTAATCTTATCATAAACAGTTTTACAAAAATGGCAATACAAATGTAATTAAAGTGTTATGAAGAAGAAAAAAAACAAGAAATTCAGATAGAAATACTGAAAAAAATATATAAAAAGTTTATGAAGGATAAAAAGATGTTTCTGACAGTAAAAAAAAATATTCATCTGACAAAATCATCAAAAATATCAGTCACATAAAAATGGCAATATTCAAAATGATATGAAAAACAACAAACAAGAATTTCGGACTAAAAGAATGAAAAAAACAATAGACATAAAATTTTAATGTATGAAGGATAAAAAGATGTAATTGCTGATAAATAAAATTCAGACGACTACATCATGAAAAATATCAGTCTCAGAAAAATGGCAATATCTAAAATGTTGTGACGAAAACTACAAACAAGCATTTCAGACTGATATAGTGAAAAAATAGACTGAAGGATCAAAAGATGTTACTGACAATAAATTTTTCTTTTAAATTCAATTGACTACAATGATCAAAACTATCATGTTAAACCAGCCATATCTATGAGTGTGCCATTATCAAACACATATTCTAACCAAATCTCAATCATTATCTTGTATTGACCTTAACATTAAATCAATACTGTTGGGGGGTAATTATAGAAACAATTATTTCCAGATAATATTGGATTTGCATTAAACAGTTTTATCACCACAGCAAATGAGAATTTTGATAATATCCTACACTGACCGTTAGTTATTAGAAATAACCAATCTCTATCATTTTATAATTTTACATCTGTACTTGAATCAAGTTTAAAATACAATTCCAGAAATGTGTTGTTGGCACTAAATTTGATATCATCGTTTTTATTCCCAAATGGGTATTACATCCAATTTTTGAAAATGAAAGACACATAAAAAAAAAGCATTAATTTTTTTCCTTGCAGTAAAGAAATGCAAGTAAATTTAAGTGGTACGTCTCGATTTGAACTTTCATAGGAGCAATCTATTAAAAGGATATTTAATAAGAAAGGGACTCGTTGTAATTAAGTCTATGTAGATTGCCATTGTGATAATATCATAGTTTTTCACCTCGCCTTAAATCTCATCAACACCACATTATAATATACAATAATACCAATTTGTATCCAATGTATTGAGTTGAAGGTGTTATTCAGTACACAACACAAACAAGTAAAGAAAAATAACAACATTTGTATTCACAACAATACAAACAATAAAAAAAACCAACATTATGTCTATGTATACATTATTAAGATTGGCAATATCTTGAGGTAACTGAGTCTAATTTTCTCAAACAGGCCCTCAAAACCCTGTAATCGCTCACTTAGTGTTTAACCCATACAACAGGATCCTTTACACTCCAAAGCTTTCATTTGTGCAAGCTTGAAAAGCTATGATGATTCAAGCAATTGTTAATCACATTACTTCTTAGGAAAATTAGTTTTTTCTCTAAATTCCCCATTAAAGGTCGACCCCATACAACACGGATCATTAATTTGTTCTATGCTGAATCTCCATTTCACCCAGAAATATTATGTCAAATGCAATTACATTTCCCCCTTGTTTTTTCTGTAGAATACTGTTTTTCTCCTTTTTTGTAAAATTTTTGAACCCCAAAAGAGTCTGGTGTCTTCATATGTGCAAGCTACAAGGTAAAATCTTTGTATCAATATGTTGACTCATGCCATTTCTACTTGCATCTCTAGATCTGATAAAGAATTTTTTTTTTTGCACATTGCAGACTATGTTCAACTTTGTCCCCTTGGAATCTGGTCCCTTAGACCCCGGGACCTTTGTTTGTTCATGTCTATTGCCTTTACTTTTCAAACATTTTTTAAGGATGTTACAACAAGTCCTCAACCACTTGTAAATGACAGAAACTCAGGATGAAAAACAAAAAATGTGCATTTTCTGAACTGAGGTTGAAGATTCATTCTTGTTTTTGTTCAATAACAGATAAAATGATTGTTTGTTAAGGAGCTTTAAATGACAAGTTCCCAACAATCAACAAATTAAATTATTCTTCAACTGGTAATGAAACATGATCATAATGGAAATCTCAATATTGACAACAATCTATATGGAAATAACTTACAATAAGAGATTTCATAATAACAGTGATAATAGCATTAATAACAGTATGAGACACAATCGAAGCTTTTCATTTGTTTTGCTGGGAAAACAAATTTGAAAGGGTTGAAAAGACCATTACACTGTTTTAAACTTTCATCACACATATGTTTGTGTCTGATCAATGACTAGGGATAAAAAAAAACTAATGATCTATGTATAAAACTATACAATTTCCTGTTATCAAATTTATATCAAAGACATTTTCCTGTAACTGAGTTTAAAGGTCTTGATTTTATAACAAAACTCCAATTATAAATCACAGATGACAATGTCTGACTGTTTAGAAAAGGAAAATGATATCTTATTTACAATTGTTTTAAGGATTAGGGTACAACAGAAAACAATAGTCAATGGCAAAACATGATTGTGTCAATTGAAAAGTTGGAAAATTGAATTATATTTGATATATGTCAAAAGGACAATGATAAATACACTATATAGTACAAGCTTGTACTTGTTATAGCTGTCAGCTAAATATAACAGTTGTACATTGTAACTCTATAGAGAACCATTTTAATAAAATCAGGTCTCAGTTTTTTTACATGTATTACAATCGACAAATTTGACTGATAAAAATAAATTTGATTCCAACACTTTGAATTTTATTTATGCATGCTATTCAGTTTGTCTAATACATGTACATGTATGTTTAATCTACATGCAATAAAGCTGTACTAGTAAATGAAATCAATACATGTATGATAAAAATTATTATTATACCTCATATATTAATTACCATAATTAGATTAATTTGATTGGACAATGGGTAAAAATCAGAACAGTGATCACATAGGACAAAAATCATATTCCATGAAATAAATATCATATTCCACCACTTCGGAAGCCTCGCGGGTTTTCCCGCCAGATTTATCGTTCTTTGACAGGAAAACGTCAGAGGCACTCGGAACGTAGTTTTAAAATATCTGAGACAACGTTCCAATGGACTTAGAATATGTTTGCCAGCAGTATTTTACATATTTATGTGTTTTCTTGGTTTCATTCGGTATAATAAAACATTTATAGCATGCGGGTACAGGAAATATGAAAATTTATTCACCCACGAGTATCTTATTCCCCGAGGGCATACTCTTGGGTGAATAAATTTTCATATTTCCCTCACCAGCATGCAATAAATGTATAATATCTTGTTAAACCAATCAACACTAAAACCAATAGAACTAGAGGCTCACCTGTGCCTGAATTCTGACCTGAACAAACTAAAGATGACAATTGTACATGTCATTATGGTTTTGACTAAGGACCAGCTCCTAAATATCCTCCTATAGTTGAAATTTAACTAGATTCTAACTTGAAATAAGGCAGAACTGGTCAATTAATTTTTTTTCTATTTTTAATTATGTTGGCCATCTTGGATAGAGTTCGGACTTAACATCTATGAGAGGAAGATTTTTTTAATGATTATTTGCTTAAAGAAGCCTTATTTCAGTAATTGCTTAAACAAGCCTTATTTCAGTAAAGATTTTTTTAATGATTATTTGCTTAAAGAAGCCTTATTTCAGTAATTGCTTAAACAAGCCTTATTTCAGTAATCAGCAAAAATTCAGCAAAGAATAAAGTTGATGAGAAAAATCTGGTATATTTGTTAAAGAGCTTGTTAGTGGCAGCCAACATGAATAGTGTTTGGGCCTATCGGATACACTTTACAATGTGGGCCATCCATGGACTATTCCTGCCAAGTTTGGTTCAAACTGCCCTTATGGTTTCTGAGGAAAAGCTTAATATGAAAAAAGTTAACGACAGACGCCAAGTGATGGCAAAAAGCTCACCCTGAATTTTAGTCAGGTGAGCTAAAACTTAGATTCTAATCATTTATAGAACTGAGGATAAGGGAACCATGACTATTTCTTATTACAATGTAATGTTATATTTATTATATACGTGCCATGTTATTCTAAAGTTTTTTGTGTATTTGTTACAAATCTATATATCAGATTCAAGATAATAAATATTTGAATCGAGATCAAAAATCATTATACATGTACATCTGAAAGTACAAAACTATCTGATCAGTTTGATACACAATAGTCATTCTGACAGAGAGGAATGGGATGGTTCCAGTAAATCAGTTGAAAATACTCCCCCCCCCCCACCCCAAAAAAACCCTCATTTTGCTCATGTATTCAGAATCAGATGAACCCTCTTTTTCTCCATGCACATGTTACATTTTTTTTTAATACAAGAGCAAAGTAAATTTGTTAGAACTTTATATTTTTCCAATGTTAAGCACCGAGCGACACAGATCAACATTTGTATGGTATTTGCATGGTTTCTTCAGAATATTACAAACAATGTTTCTGTATTAGGAGACCTGTATATGACCTTTTTGTTTCCACAATAATTCTGTTACCATAAAAACAAAGCCACAATGAATACAATGTATTGTTACGAAAAAGACTTCCAATAACAAGATTTTATACAATTTAACCTTTGCTTTATTCATCAATCAGAAAGCCGTCATGAATTATTCCTCAAGAAAACAAGCATATTCAGCAAATTAATGACAGCAAATCAAGTAAGAAAAGATTATTATCAAGAGAAATATGATCTACAGTTTGATCAACTGTCATTTTTATTTTCTGTTTGGTAAAGCCACCATAGTTTTAACAAGTTTATAAAACAAGTATGATTTCCCTTGCGAAAATGATTTTCATGCAATAATGTTATAGATAATCAATAGATGTGAAGTCTATTTAAATAACAGCTAACAATTGCCTTGTATTGCACTCTCATGCCAAATATTGACATTACATCAATACCCTATTTACAATAGAACAATTATCTCATATTTGATAGATTCTGTCTATTTGAAGAAGACCCTGACTCTAACTAATATTCGCTTATCTGTATGTAATATTTCCTAGAGAAAACATAAAAAATCTTTGCTTCAGAGCAGCGTTTCCTAGCTTCGTAATTAAAAGGATTTTGTTTTTTTACACAGAAATCAAATGAGTATTGTTCTTTATTTGTAATCTTTTTTTATGGCTGATTCAACTTTTCACATTTACATCAAACAGAAAAAATGTCTTATCAGTTTTCACTATTGTGTTCCCAAGATTCTGTCTGTTTCCATTTATGAGACTTAATCTACACCTTTTCATGTCTATAGCGTTTGATGTAGCAGCTTTTACATAAATAAATTACGAATCCTCATTACTTATCTCATTTACTGAAAAAATTTCATATATCATGTACATTTTGTATAAACCTTCGTTTTATGAAGCACACAATATTAATCTACATAGTGTAGGATCTATTACTCTATTTTATGAATGTAATATTCATTTGTGATAATTATGATCAATATTGTAATATTCTGAAAATCAAAATGTACTGATAATAATGATGACAGTATTTGTAAGATTTACTAAATAATACATAAAAGTTTTTTTTTCTCTAAACATTGCTGATATTAAAGTAGCAGTAATATTTAACTACTGACAGTTCAAATAGTATACATTAGTCCCCTCTTATAATGCCCCTCCCACAAAAGGCATCTACTCTACAGTAGTCCCCTGTTATAAGGCCCCTCCCACAAAAGGCCTCTGCTCTACAGTAGTCTGCCTCTTATAAGGCTCCTCCCACAAAAGGCCTCCGCTCTACAGTAGTCTGCCTCTTATAAGGTCCCTCTCACAAAAGGCCTCTGCTCTACAGTAGTCTGCCTCTTATAAGGCCCCTCTCACAAAAGGCCTCCACTCTACAGTAGTCTGCCTCTTATAAGGTCCCTCCCACAAAAGGCCTCTGATCTACAGTAGTCTGCCTCTTATAAGGTCCCTCTCACAAAAGGCCTCTGCTCTACAGTAGTCTGCCTCTTATAAGGTCCCTCTCACAAAAGGCCTCCGCTCTACAGTAGTCTGCCTCTTATAAGGCCCCTCCCACAAAAGGCCTCCACTCTACAGTAGTCTGCCTCTTATAAGGTCC
>MJUT01054231.1:95554-112100 GCA_002080005.1 Gigantidas platifrons | reverse complement strand
TGTATAACCAGAACAGATTTAAAACTACCAATCCTCTGTATAACCAGAACAGATTTAAAACTACAAATCCTCTGTATAACCAAAACAGATTTAAAACTACCAATCCTCTGTATAACCAGAACAGATTTAAAACTACCAATCCTCTGTATAACCAGAACAGATTTAAAACTACCAATCCTCTGTATAACCAGAACAGATTTAAAATTACTAATCCTCTGTATAACCAGAACAGATTTAAAACTACCAATCCTCTGTATAACCAGAACAGATTTAAAACTACCAATCCTCTGTATAACCATAACAGATTTAAAACTACCAATCCTCTATATAACCAGAACAGATTTAAAACAATGTAAAAGAACTTTTCTTGGTACAATTTTTGTGATTTTATGAAAATTAGTGGGTTTGAGGCAGTCTGCTTTAAGGATTCTTATATTCTTGAGGTAGTCTGCTTTGAGGATTCTTATATTCATGAGGCAGTCTTCTAAGTTCTTTGAGGATTCTTATATTCATGAGGCAATCTTCTAAGTTCTTTGAGGATTCTTATATTCATGAGGCAGTCTGTTTTGAGGCTTCTTACATTCATTAGGTAGTCTGCTTTCAGGATTCTTATATTCATGAGGCAGTCTGCTTTGAGGATGCTTATATTCATGAGGCAGTCTTCTTTGAGGATTCTTATATTCATGAGGCAGTCTTCTTTGAGGATGCTTATATTCATGAGGCAGTCTTCTTTGAGGATTCTTATATTCATGAGGCAGTCTTCTTTGAGGATTCTTATATTCATGAGGCAATCTTCTTTGAGGATTCTTATATTCATGAGACAGTCTTCTTTGAGGATTCTTATATTCATGAGGCAGTCTTCTTTGAGGATTCTTATATTCATGAGGCAATCTTCTTTGAGGATTCTTATATTCATGAGAGTCTATGCCTCCTAAGAGCTCTTATGATGTACATTTATTTAGTACAGGATCATCTAATGAACATTTCGACAATATGATAATCAACTCTGCCCAGTTGCTTCTGAGAAGAAGATTTTTGAAATATCAGCCAATCAGGGCACATTATTGGCCATGTCAGTCATGTTGAATTCAGATGAGCTAAACAAATTTATATCCAAAACAAAGTTGCATAATAAAAAATAAATTATTTGATCTTGTGGTCAAAGGTCAATGTCCTAGTGACCTTATTCTTGTATGCAATACCAGTACTCTGGCATTTCCTAATATATACAAAATATTAAGGCACTGGACCTAAAAGCAAAAAAGGTATGTCCCTGATAAAACTGTCAATTATTTGATCTTGTGGTAAAATGTAAAGGTGAGTATAAATACAATGTATTGGATGTAAATCAGAAAAAATTGTAGATGAACTTGAATACCTATTGATCATTTCTATCTAAATTGCTGAGTTTTGGTTCAAATATTTTTAAGGGCAATTTCATACTGTATACATACATTTGTACATGTATAGGCTTTAGTTTGATCAGACTTATCATGATGTGTTGACATTCATATCAGATTTTAGACTGGCACGAGAGGACATAATTGTGTTGAAAACTATCACTGATTGTTTCTAAAAACAAGACAATTGACAGCTATTATTAGATGTCATATTGACATGAAATGAGAAAACTCCCCTCAATGATTATCACTATAATATTGTTGTAAATATTTGTTTGAATTGCCATGCAGATCCAAAAAGATTAACAAATATCACATAATTGTAAGGGGGAAACGATTCACCGTATGTACCGAAATCGCGATTATGGAGGAGGCCGTTTACGATACAAACAATATGATGCTCATTTAAAAAAAAAAAGTAGTGTTGAACTTCCGTTTTCTTCTTTTTCTCCCGAAAGGGGAGACATGGTACAAGTCACCATGCCAAAGCCATATATCAAATATAAAATCATTTCTTCCAGTAGAAGCTGAGATAACTGTTATTAAAGTTTTCATTACGGCAAACATGAAAAATTCTAAGTCGCACTGTAAACAGGAAGTAGATGTGCGGTAAACCTGGAAAGGGGAGACACAGTACAAGTCACCATGCCAAAGCCATATATCAAATATAAAATCATTTCTTCCAGTAGAAGCTGAGATATCAGTTACGAAAGTGTGAATGGACGGACGGACAAGATGAATGCAATATAGCCCCCTCTCTACGAGTGGGGGTATAAAAAGACTGTCATGGACCTGGGTTTCCAAAACTGTATGTATAAATAAGGAATGTGAGTCAAGTTTAAGTCAACAAAACAGAAACGACAATGTTACAATACAATCTGTGTTAAAGGAGCCATCATGGTCATGATCGGATGGTAGTTGGATTTACAACTACCTCTGTAATCAGTCCCTATCACCCCTAAAGTTGTGGGTTCAAACCCCATTCATGACGAGGTGCACTCGAGGTGCACTCGATACAACATTATGTGATAAAATATAAAGTTTGTCAGTGACTTGTGACAGATTTTCTCCTGATACTCTGGTTTCCTCCACCAATAAAACTGATCACCACGATATAACTGAAATATTGTTGAAAGTGGCATTAAACAACATAAACCAAACCAAACCAATCTGTGTTAAAGGAACAGAATACCTGTACATATTTCATTTCTTCAAGATTCATATTGATTGATTCAATGGTTTCTGAGAAGAACATTCAAATGAGAAACATTAACAGATAATAGATATAATATAGAAACACAGAAGACTGCTACGTGATGTCAAAGCTCAAATGGTCTTTGGTCCAGTGGTGTTAATATATCTAACTACATGGACATTAATTGGAGACAGGTTACATGGTCTATTTACACTGGGTTTTAGTTTTTAAGTATTTAATATAAAGTTTCATTACAGCTGCCAATCAGTTTTACTATTAATGCCCTGTACATTGTATGGGATTTTGAAAACTTGATTTATGTCAACTTCATCAATTTTTCCATTAAATTGTGACAACCAGGTTTGGTGGTAGAACAAGTCAGGGTTTTTGCAGAAATAACTGATCATATGTTACTGATAAATGTTCTCAATTAAGGTACAAGAAAAACAATGTGATCTGAATTAAATAGAAACACAACACTTGTAAAATACCGTAGCTCACCTGCATAACTGTTATAGCGCCATAGGTAACTGCTGTCCACCACAAGGATCCTACAATAACACTACCAGCCAGGAATGGACATACCATATTTACTATTTTGTCACATTTCTCTAATATAAAAACTACAGGGCCTGAAAAAAAACCCAAATATTTATGGTACTAAAATATTCTTTAAAAAGAAATAAACTGTGAAAGCTGCCCAATTCAAACACCATTGGAATAAACTAGACAGTTACAAAAATGTAGATCAATTAGCAAACATTTCAAATAATGGGACTAACAAATTAGGATGACATGCCAAATGTCCTCATTTTTGCAGGTATAATAAAGGGTTATGCAGAGTGAAGCATCATACGACCACAGCATGTCAACAAGGAACATATTAAAAGAAAGTATGGACGCTGTATTTTTCTTGACAGTTAATTGCTGGACACAATAATGTGTTGGATACAGTAATTCAGTAATTCAAGTGTTAAATATGCCCTCCATATATAGAAAATTCCTTTTAGACCCATTTTGGGAATAAAACTGCAATTCTGTTTAGGGTCCATCAATAACTTAAAAGAAACAAAAATGTATTAAAATTGGATGAAAAATAAGAAAGAAGAAATCTGTCACCATACTACCAGAAGCAATCAATTCAAAGAAAAAAAATGCATCAAAATTGTATAAAAAAATAAAAATTCTATATGTATCTTTCAAATATAGAAAATTTCAAAAATGTGGGTACCTTTTAATTTAGACCCTTTTTGAAATAAAATGCCAAAATGTTTTATGGCCCATAAAAATTATCAATAATGACAAATACAAAAGTAATAAATTTGAAATGTGCCAATTTTGGGCCACTTTTAATAATTTAAATGTTTATTCTAAAAGCTCCAATACAACAATATCAAATACTGGTAGGGTTTTTATGTGTAAATACTCATAGGGAGTTATGTGTTTCATCTAAAAGAATTTGCAAGCCAAAACAGACTTGCAATAAGCTCCCAGTTTGAAAAAATTATTATAGTACATACCGGTACATGTAGATAAAAACCAACCATTAATATAAATAAATTAGTATGTTTTAATATGTAATTTGTAAGTTCTAACTTACACAATACAAGGAATATCATGTTATTTTTGCAATACATTTTATATTTATAGTTACTGTATTGTTTTTTATTTTTGAAAGTTCCACTTCAAGAAAAGTATAATAAAAAAAAATGTGATAAAAGTAAAATGTATAGTGGAACCTGAGTTCACCCTCTGTATTTAGTGGGGTTCATGTTACTCAGTCTTTCTGCATTTAGTGGGGTTCATGTTACTCAGTCTTTACTTTTCTGCATAGTGTTTTGTAGATTATTGTTTGTTTTTTTCTTTTCGCCATTGCATTGTCTGTTCTTCTTCAATTACTGTTTCTGATTACCCCTCCGGTATCTTCAAACTTTTAATAAAACTCTTGAATGCTTAAAAATACCTATATACCTACCTACTTTAGGGAATATTATAATATATTCCATATTACATTGTGGACAAGCCACTTTGGCAGTACTATTTCCTTTTTGCTTTTCATCTATCCATCGTTGCAAACAATACTGATGAACCCATTTTGTTGTGCCTTTGCACATACAGGGCTGAACCCAACCAGCTTCTGTATCATCTTCATCAGTGGCAAAGCATACCCAACAAGCTTTCCTACATAAGAAGAATTTACAAAATATTACATGAAATAAATTATACAAAAAATAGAATGTAAATAATAATAATAAAGAAAAGCAAATGTTCTACCATAAACATTTCCGTTCTCCTAACAAGCACCTTAACTAAAATCAAATCAAACTATTATCAATTTTTGTAATTTTTGAGATCTACGAACACAGTGAAGTTAACCATTCTACACAGGGTGTATAAAATTATGTTGAAGTACTAGACAAAGTTTGTTCCTTGGATTGTAAATTTGATTGATCCATTGACAGTTATAACTTTTCTACCTTGTAAACCACCCTACCACATAAACTTATCAAAGACCAGTTTTCCTATTTGAGAAAACAACTTTGCTACCCAAAATTTGTATTCGCTTTGGCAATAAAGTGTTGCATCAAATTGTTGGAAATCCAATGATAAATATGCAAGATGCTTGGTTGATTTGATTTGATTTAACGCCACTTTCAGATATATCATGACAACCAGTTTTAGTGGTGGAAGAAGTCGGAGTACCCGAAAAAAAACCAGCGATCATGGGCAAGCAACGGCAGAGGTGGCGAAATTCGTTGGACCGTCGGACAAGTCCGACGTTTTTTGTTGCTGGTCCGACTAAAATCGTATTTTTTCTGGACCAGATGTCCGACATCGATTTCGGAGTTTACTTTTTTACACATGAGCGGAAGTGACTCATTAAAAATAATTTCTGGTTTGAAAAAAAGAAACATGCTTTGAATGATTGAAATTGTATGTCAGGAAAAGCTCTAAAACGTAAAATATCGGCAGAGGTAATAAGAAATCCTCAAAGTAACTACGAAGCCTAAAAGAAAAGACCTTAAGCTTAACCCATCATGGCAAAAAGATCGACGCTACTGGATGTTCCATCCCATAACCAAAACGGATCATAACAAAACCGGAATATTGAAATAAAAAAATTTGTTTAGTGTGTTTTAACTATAAACATATGTTAGTTTGCACATAAATATGCACAAAAAAAAAACAAAAACAATTGCAAGCACATTTTTATATATTTAGTATGTTGGAAAGATCTTTCTTTTCCTTCATGATGGATGGGTGGACAGATACAAATGTACCTCTGGGCTCTGGTGATGAGCAGGAAGCCATTTACATTCGTTTTTCAGAGTAGAGATAATTGAAAGATTTCTGGGAATAGGAACACCAAACAGTACTTGTTCAAAAGATCTAGAGGAATTTGTCCTTAAAATGTTTGAAAGTAATAAAATAAATAAAAGTCATTGGTTAGATTTTTATTTTTGTTATAGCATGGCAACCAATTTTAGTGGTGGAAGAAGCCGGAGTACCCGGAGAGGACCACCATGGGCAAGCAACTGGTAAACTATATCACTTGCGGCTGCGAGTAGAGTGCAACCTTTTTTGTAATTTATAAAGCTGGGCGAGAACCCACGCTGCATTGATGATAGGCTTGTACGAGTTGTTAGGTAATCCAACTACCTAACTCATTGAGCCACCAGGGCCACATTGGTTAGAAATAGCCTTTATTCGATCAGTTTTGATCAAGTATTGATTTTTGCAGAAAAATTATCCGGTTCGACAAACTTGAGTTCGGTCAGACACAAGATTTCAGCTTGTCTGACCGAATGTCAGACAAGAGTCTCAGGAATTTCGCCAGGTCTGCAACGGGTAAACTTTATCACTTGCGGCTGCGAGTCGAGTACACCATTTTTTTTAATTTACAAAGCCGGGTAGTATGAGGACAAAAACAAGGAATAAAGTTAAACATATATATATTTTTTGACACTAGGAATTAGAATCAACCACAATTTTTAAGAATCGATCATCAGATCAGATGCTGACATCGGACTGATTAGTCGATGCTTCTAATGATCAGTACACCACTAATCTTAACTGTTAACAAACTGAATTTCCTTACGCTTGTAAAACATTACATTGAATAAGACTAACATTACTAGCGACTCTTGTCAATTAATAGATTTAGACATATCCGTTTTTCAAGGTAAATTTAACACACATGATTATGACAAAAGTTTTTTCTTTCCCTGTTGTCAATTTTCCTTTTACGATGGTGACGTTCCTTTGGCCCCATCATATGGCGTTTACATTTCTCAGTTAGTTCATATTGCACATATTTATAATGTTTCTGACTTCAATCTTGTTAATATAACAGAAAAACAGAAAAACTTTTACACCAAGGTTACCGCTTTCATAAATTATTGAAAACTTTCACTAAATTTTATAACCGCAATAAAGATCTTGTATATAAAATGCAATTCTATATGCAGATACATTTGATCTAACCAAAAAGGGTATTTCCCATTCATGCTTTCATGGTGGCATAATTAATAAAGCTAAACGAGTTCAAATTAGACCAGTGATCTTCATATAGCCAAGTGACCTAACCCCATACCATTAGAAATGGAATGGACATAATTTCTGTCTGTGTCATAGACACAGTGTGTGTAGATCTAGACTGTATTGTTATTAGAGATACATAGTCATAATGTAGCAATACCTTTCTTCCTCAGATATTCTGTGGTACATTTTTGCGACAGACATCACATTATTGGATAAAACAAAAACAATATTCACAATGTTCCTTTACAGTTGTTGAATATTCAAATTTCAATCAGTCAGTGCTGGTGAAACGTCATATCAAAAGATAACATGTCATTGCTGTCGGATCGTGAGCGTGAGCGACATATTTTCTTAAAAGCTACTGTAGTCCTGTGGCATATTAAAATTTCATTATAAGGAAGACACGAGTGTGTTGTTTTGGAGTATGATAATTGTATTGATAGAATATTTCTTTGGTTGGCTTGAATATTGCTGAAGTTGAACTTGAAGTTAAAAAAAACTCGGGTCAAAACTGGAACCGGATGTCCGTTGTTACGACCATGATCGAATTATTTTTACATCCTTGTCGTGTGTGCGCTTTTAAAAGCAAGTCAAAACCGCGGGAAATTCAATTTTTAGAAGTTAGCATCAAAGACCGTATTTATCATTTACGTTCTTGTCGGGAATTTATGGCCTTTTTAAAACAAATTAAATCATATGGTCAGTGTCCTATATTTATTCAATGTCTGTACACAGAAATCACATGAGAAGCGAACGATAGATAGGTCTAGTCATAGTGTCATAAGATTTTCGCCTAGAACCCAATACAATGTAATGTATGGACACTGAAAGGAACGTGTAGCTATTCTTTTTATTCCAAAATTTCTCTTAATCGTAAGAAAAATCTTTCGGTCATGGTGTTGTCTGCATGTCCTTCTTTGATTGCGGCTTTTGATAACCCCTAAATGGTAGCCTACTCTTCCGGAGCACCTGAGTTCATCCCCGGTTTTTAGTGGGGTTCGTGGTGCTCGGTCTTTAATTTTATATGTATGTTTTGTAGATCGTTGTTTGTCCTTTTGTTCTTTTTCTTTCGGCCATTGTGTTGTATGTTCTTCGATATACGGATTCTGATTGCCCCTTTGGTATCTTCAAACTTTTCTTATGGAAATGCATGTACCAAGCATGAAAGGTGAGCGGTCATGTATATGCGTGTCCTGTTTGCTTTCGGAGTACAATTCCGATTTATTTTTTGTTTGTTTGATGGTATTTAAAGCCTCGTTCAACAATATTTCACTTATATCGTGGCGGGCAATTTGATTGGTGGAGGACCCGGGGAAAACCACAGACCTGTCGCAATTCACTGNTAAAATTGGAAAAAATATGATTTTTTTGCGTAAAATCGTGATTTTTCACACGAAATTCCCCAAAAAGGCGCGATTTTTGTTAAGTGCGCCCCCTAACTTGAAATCCTGGATTCGCCCCTGTAATATATAGATCTGACAAACTTTATCACAGTGTTATACACCTCGCCCTGATCGAGATTCGAACTCACAACTTGATTCAGAGGGGGCCCGGGTGGCTCAATGGGTTAGATCGTTGGATCTAACAACTCATACAAGCCTATCACCAATACGGCGTGGGTTCGCGCCCGGCTTTGTAAATTACAAAAAATGGTGCACTCGACTCGCAGCCGCAAGTGATAAAGTTTACCAGTTGCTTGCCCATGGTCGGTGGTTCTCTCCGGGTTGTCTGGCTTCCTCCACCGCTAAAACTGGTCGCCATGATATAGCTGAAATATTGTCGAAAGTGGCGTTAAAACACCAAAAATAAAATAAAATCACAACATTAGTAGTAATAGGCACTGATTGCATAGGTAGTTGTAAATCCAACTACCATACGATCACGACCTGCCACGACGGCTGTTTCAAATATAAATTCGATTTGTCAAAAAATGTTAAAATAAAATACCTTTGAATACTTTTTACTACATAATTCGACACAAATATTAAGTAGAAAGTATTTTTTTTTTATAACAATTTTAAATGATTTTGTTTTCAACCAAAGAAAATACAAATGTGACATCGTCGGTAACCCACGGAGTGAGTGAGTGGTTGTTGTTGTTTATCGTCGGTAACCCACGGAGTGAGTGAGTGCTTGTTGTTGTTTAACGCCAATGCAGCAATTCTTCAGCTTTATCACGACAAGAAAAAGTTAATTGTAACCCATGCACGGATCATCACTCTTTACTCAACACTCGTGACTTAGACTGACAGAAATCCTCGTAGTCATTAATTATTCATACGTCATTTTAAAACATTTTCATTTGTACTGACGAACTGTTTTACAGTCAATCAAATGAGACACAGTTCTTTAAACAAAAAAAGGGGGGGTTGCATGTTTCTTTGATGGTGTTTAACGCCAATTTCAACAATATTTCAGAGTATATCATCAGAGAAGGGTGACCAAACAAATTCCAGGATTTAGAGATATGACATACTCAGAGAGGCTTAGGGCTTTGAAACTACCATCGTTGAGTTACCGAAGATTAAGGGGAGACATGATTGAGGTATATAAAATTCTAAATGAAAAATACGACCAAGACGCCTGCACAATACTTTTAGCTATGGAAAGATATGGAACCTAGATCTAGCATTAGAGGAAATTCATTAAAGCTTTATCCCCAAAGAGCTAGAACACAGCTATGGAAATATTCGTTTGCGATGAGAGTAGAAAAATATTGGAATAGTCTGCCAGAGAAAATAGTAACTTCAAAAACACTTAACACCTTTAAAAATAGACTAGACAAATATTGGGAAGACCAGGATCTTGTGTATGAACAGATGTCATTGATTGATTGATTGATTGATTGATTGATTGATTGATTGATTGATTGATTGATTGATTGATTGATTGATTGATGTTTAACGTCTAGCGAGCAATTTTTCAGCTATATTCAGGACGATGGAGATATCAAAGCAGATATTAAGCTAAAAGGAAGAGACGTCGATTTCAACATGTCAGAGGAAGAAATAGAGTCCGGTATACTTATAGAGGAACCTTTGGATCATGCACTGGAAAACATCGCTAGGTAATATTGCAATCTATTTTTATGACACCTAAACTAGATTTATACTTTCTATGTGCCTTTCTATAACACAAGTTTTCTTCTGAAGCTAGAGTATGGTATCACAAATAGTTCAATTCTTCCTTGACCAAAAATAAAGGTAAAATAATCTCACCAGATTTCAAACAAGTTTTGTTTTGAATAGCAAGCTGTCAGTTTTGGCGAAGACATCTCGTAATTGTGTTTTTGATAATAAAAGGTCACCAGTTATAACATGTCCACCAGGATTACCGTGGGGGACATGCACACGTGTAATAAAGAAGTTTAGATTTGAAGTCGTCAATGCTGAGATCATGCAACACGTTCTTGTAGTTAAATATTTTGGCTACAATAGATGCGATATATAATAGGTAAACGATATTAGGAACAGACTGATTTTTAAAACAGAGAGGAATTTTTAAGATTTGACAGAGTTGTTTATGAATGACATTGCCTATGTTTAAACGGCATCAAGACCGTCAAAGCCTAAGAAAGGAACGTTTGTCTATTTAATCTTTCTTAATGCCAACAGATTTGAAAAGTCTGTGATCGGCAATATCCAAGGCGATTGCTGTAAGCTTGTATTCATTTGAATTCAGATTTATAATGTTTTCCATACAAGTACTGTACAAGGAATGTAGTTTCGAAAGGGGTAGAGAAAGTGCGATGCATAACTGATGACAATGACCATGGCTTCGTTTGTACCCCATTCAGTGGAGACTCGCGGAGTTGAAAATATCCATAAGAAGAGTTTGAAAATACCAGAATCCGTAAATAGAAGAAGAACAGACAACACAATGGCCAAAAGAAAAAGTACTATTTTCAATATGTCACGGTAGATCAGAAATACAAATTGACCCAGCACCCTTTCTTTATTTAATGTTTCAACTGTAATACAATTGATCACTTCAGTTACTGATAAAAGATATTATACAGGGGCGGATCCGGGGGGGGGGGGCGCCGCCCCCCTAAAATTGGAAAAAATATGATTTTTTTGCGTAAAATCGTGATTTTTCACACGAAATTCCCCAAAAAGGCGCGATTTTTGTTAAGTGCGCCCCCTAACTTGAAATCCTGGATTCGCCCCTGTAATATATAGATCTAAGTAATTTTATTTCAACAATTTAAAAAATTATCTTGATTCAAAATGTCATTTTTTAAGTATCAATATTAAATATGGTAAATGTTTCACAGAGTTTTAAAATGATGTTTTGTTGTTAGTTTGACGAAAAATGTTTCATATGGCCAGATGTCTATTGTAAAGGGGAGGGGTATATTCATGTATAGTAAATTTGTCAACAGCTTTTCAGCTGGGGATATGTTCAATTTTTCATATTTATTTCTGATCAAAATTAGGGTGTCGATATTTTGCGTGTTTTAAAAAAATTATATTTATACTTTGCGTAGTTAAGGTTAATTATACAACATATGTTCGGTTATCTTATACATAAGACTTGAAGACAAACGCATTTAAAAGGTCAGGTTGTTAGTTCACATCAACAAATATACCGAATGCAATGTTAAAAAAAATTAATATATCCCTTTGGAACCCATTTTGCATGATTTGCATACTGTCCCGTTAGCTCCTCCTAGTTTTGTGCCCGGTTTATGGATATATGATGTCGTTTCTAAATGCCCAGTAATGTCAATACTTATTAAATTGGTGATTAAAATGTTCCATGAATTCCTTACTTGCAATATTGACTTATATTTACAAAAAGAATATTAGTTTAATTCAAAATATTCGCCAAAATATAACATAAGGGAAGATATTGTGATCAATCTCATTTGCATATTGGGAATCTAGAGACTGTCATGTAAAACGGAAATGAAGATCAGTGAACATGATCGAAGTATTGTGTAGTGCAGTACCAGAGATAGCAGACGTGGCGTAGCTGACAGGGACGGAGATTGATACTCCCCCATCATTTTACATGTGATTTATATTTTCAATGGGGGATTACGGACTTTCTCTGGCCTCAAATATAAGTGGAATTCAAGGTAAACTACAAAATACAAAGATACATTTTTCGTCGGAAACATCCCCATCACCACGTAAGATGCAAGATGAAATTACTGATAGATCTGTGAGTAAACAGCTGCAGCAGTCAGATAAGTCGAATAATAATGCAAATAATCAAAATGGTGAGTTAAATAGAATACCAAAGAGTGAAAATTCTGAGTTAAATTTCCCCTCGATTGAGGAAAAAAGACTGAGCAATCCGTTACAAGGTTTGGAGCAGACATCAACGTCAACAGCTGTCAACACTTCACATTCCACAACTGACACGGGTTTGTGGTCAAACTCCGCTGCAGATGATTCTTATTTACATGGATATCAATCCTTAAACGGAACAGTTGCATTTCAACAGTTTCCCCCTAGCCCGAGCAGTATCTACAGCACTGGATTATCATCCCATATGGGAATGAATCTTCAACAAAACCCACAGAGGAGAGCCATCACTGCTCAACATAATTTTCAAAATCAGAGACCTCAACCCAGCATGTTGTTAAATAGTAATGCCAAACCATTTTCTAGCAACTGGAGTACTCAACAACAACAACAACAACAACAATGGTCAACTCATCAAAGTCAGCCTCCAACAATGGCATCTTGGAATAATATGACACAACCAGGTCAGAGAAGGTCAATGCCAAATATGAACCCATTTTTGAAAAAGAGCAATTTATCACAACAATTTTCAAATCAAACATTTATTGCCCCGTCAAAGTTCCGTCGTAGTACATCATTCCCTGGTCAAATGCACCAAGCAGCATTGATGAAACCTAACTTTGACATGTCTGCTATTGATGATCTTCAAAGAGACAGTGTACTTAATTATCAGGTATGTCTATTGCATGTAGTGTGTTCTATAATGCCAGGTAATTTAGTCTATAGATATAGCTACTGTTTGTAATCTGCACCATCTGATATATATCAAAATAATCTCTGCATTCCACAGATGCTTCAGCAAATAAATTATGTATGCATGCTTATCAAGAGTTGTGAGTTTTAATAAATAATATGCATGTTGCAATACTGATATGAGGTGTATAATGTATTAATGATGTAAACATCAGATGATATTGAGAATATTATAAAGAATGATCTAGATGTTATTAAATGAACAAAATTCCTTACTACAGTTCATTGGCAGTCTGATGTGTATGGTCACAGGTGTCATTGTGCTATTCATTGTATTTCATTTCAGTGTACAGAGTTTGCGAAATTGCATATGTGCTTGGTGGTTCCAATCTAGTGAAGATAATGTCAGTCCTCATTAATTTTCTATTGCAAAATACCAATGTTTTGTCAGTCCTTATCAAAATTTTCCCAAATTTTGCTTTTCATATCTGACAATTTTTCGAACTCTGAGTCAGAGTGTACATGTATATTCTAGAGGTGCAAATGTACTGATCAGTATGTATACGACACTAGGAATACTGGTCAAGAACCCAAATTTTGCCATCTATTGCTTGTTTTTGACAGATAATTTCTATATCATGAAGTAAATCCTTTCAAATACAAAAAAAAATGTACCATAACTGCATTTTATAGACTAACTTTCGATGGAATATTTTAAATTTTCATGTGCACATGCATATAACTTGATCAACAAAAATAAGGAACCCTTTATAAAGTTGTTGATTTTTGTCAGTCGGAAGGGGACAGTGTATTGTAAGCGTGCTTTTATTCCCGAATGTAGAATTTCCAGTTTAGAGTTAGCATGGAAAAAATAACCTAGTTCAATAATTCCTCTGGAAATTATACAGTAGTGTAACTTGTCCTCTGGAAAGAATACACTGTCACTGGTGGAAAGAACACACTGTTACAACAATACCAATTATTGCTAATTTATTAGATGTAGAAAATGGGATTAAAATTAGCAGTCAGGGGTGTGGAAATACTGAAATATTCTACTTGTCACCGGGCAAGTTATCTGAAAAAAGTTACTTGTCCGGACAAAATCCTACTTGTCCTGTTTTTTAGCCGAGTTGCAACAAAGTTGCAGTCGGCTTATGTTTTGGCGAAAGGCCGGCAGGCGTATGGATATCTTCGTTAACGCGATAGCGCTCTTAGTATTTGGCCGATCAACATAATTTTTGGTAGGAAGCATTATTACACTATTATGTAGAGCGAGTTCGAAATTCAGATTAATCTATTGTTTTTTTCTTGTAAAATCATGGTTTTTTATAGAAAAAGTACATATTTTGAGAATTACACATTTCTCTGAAACTACCTAAGATAGAAACTTAATATGTGGTATGGGTGGAGATGCCAATGTGAAGTTGTGCATTCAGCATTTTTTATCCCCGGGGCTCAGCCCCACCCCACTGGGGAATCTGTTTTAAAAATGTGACCGAGATCCCCACCCTAAACCATATATATTTATGATCAGGGTGACTAGGCAAATTAAATGCATTATAGCTCAGGCCCCAGGGTCCTACCCCACCCCCTACCTGAAGTGAACTTTTTAATGGTTGAGATCCCCACCCCTAACCCATATATATTTATGATCAGGGTGACTGGGCAAATTAAATTCATTATAGCTCAGGCCCCAGGGTCATACCCCACCCCCTACCTCAAGTGAACTTTTTAATGGTTGAGATCCCCACCCCTAAACCATATATATTTATGATCAGGGTGACTAGGCAAATTAAATGCATTATAGCTCAGGCCCCAGGGTCATACCCCACCCCCTACCTGAAGTGAACTTTTTAATGGTTGAGATCCCCACCCCTAAACCATATATATTTATGATCAGGGTGACTAGGCAAATTAAATGCATTATAGCTCAGGCCCCAGGGTCATACCCCACCCCCTACCTGAAGTGAACTTTTTAATGATTGCGATCCCCACCCCTAACCCATATATATTTATGATCAGGGTGACTAGGCAAATTAAATGCCTTATAGCTCAGGCCCCGGGGGTGTCATACCCCACCTCGTACCTGAAGTGAACTTTTTAATGGTTGAGATCCCCACCCTTAAACCATATATACATTATTAAATGCCTTATAGCTCAGGCCCCAGGGGATCATACCCCACCCCCTACCTGAAGTGAACTTTTTAATGGTTGAGATCCCCACCCCCTACCTGAAGTGAACTTTTTAATGGTTGAGATCCCCACCCCTAAACCATATATATTTATGATCACAAGACCAAATGATTTTGACTTGCAACTCGGCTGTTGCATCTCTGATGCTTTCTCGATTTTTTATATAAACATTTGATACTTGCAAACACAGTTGCTAACTAAATTGAACTTGTTTATATTGTCTATTACATCATTGCGTAAAATTTGAAATATAGTTTTAATAAAGTTAACACAAACATCCCTGCCTAAGTGATCACTGCCCAAATGAAGACCATTTTAAATTTGAATTTCAGATACTAGGAATGTCCAGTCAGAGAATAGCCGCTTGTTTTTAAGATACAGAATAAGCTGTGTTGAAAAAAATTCTCATATCAATCAAGTTCATTTTGATTAACCTTGGCAATGGCTTTATCCATCAAACCGTTTTAGTTGTGTCCATGGGCATGGGAATATAAGACATAAGTATCCATTCTGTCCACGATTTTGCCAATAACCATTAATGATTTCCGGTCAGCAAAATCAAAATATTTCCTGTAGATATTGCAATATGAGACAATATTAGAATCCAGCAGCAACCATGAGAAATTGGCTAGCCACTTTGACTGAAGAGTCCGTTGCCGCTGTTGGGTGTTTTCCCTCAAATTGTGTGTGATTTTCCGCTAGAGTTTGCGTTTGTTAACTTTCTCATTGCAGTGTTAGAAACTAAGAAATAAGGGAGGTTGTCACAAGGGCAAGTAGGGGGAAAAATCAGGTCGTCCGAATTTACATCAGGTTGCCGAAAAGGGTCGCAGAGCGACCCTTCCCACCTCGCATTGCGAGGTGGTCATTACAGCTCAAGAGCCCCAGAAGCTCTGGGGTAAATAGTGCAAAATCCTGCATTCTGGGTGTTTCCTGAGGCCTACTTTTTGGTTTGAAAAAGGTGGCTCACTCCTTGAAAAGAATGGCTTTTGGTTTTAGTGGGAGCCAGATCAATGTTGAAAAACACCCATCAATTCAAGTTTTAGTTCCTCAAGAAGTACATTTGACTTTTTAGTAACGACGGACAAAAGGCACTTGTTTGTTTAAAAAAAAAAATTAAATCAGTTGTTTATTTTTTTATTTTTTTATTCAGATTTAAGTTCCTTTTCAATTTCCATATTCACAGCCTCTTCAGATTCATCACATTCTGAAGTTACCCTGCCCAAATTTAGTAAATAGTTAAAAAGCTGCCTGAACTGATTTGTTCTGGG
>MJUT01054231.1:84708-95153 GCA_002080005.1 Gigantidas platifrons | reverse complement strand
TATGCATTAACGTTTTCACATGTCTGGATGTAAATAAACGATAGATCGTAATATTAACCCGGTGTCGAGTATAAAATACCAATGCGGATTGATAAATATCCGGAAGCGTCCCGTGCATTTCAACGAATTTTGAATTGCCAATCTTCGCATATATGAACATATTAGATATGAGAACTATGATTTTATGTCACAGAAATGAGAAAATAATAAATCAAAGGTTCGTTTTGTTGGAAGTAGCTTCGGACAAAAAGTACGGTCAATATTTCCTGTAGCACAGTACCGCATTGCGTCCCCTTTCCAAAATGGCGCCATTGTTGTTTGTTTACGAAAAATAAATACAAATAGTTTTATTTTAGTCAGGCATATATAAACATAAGCTCTAATGAACGAAATTAAAGTTTGTTTAAACCGCAATGGATTACTTTCCAAGAAAATCACTTTCAAAATACTTAACGGATACGATAGAATTCACCCTCCAACGTGAGCCCTGACTGACTGAAAATATTTGGTCGTCAGTCGGGCGACTATTCTGGGAATTCAGGTCGTCCTGATCAATGTTAGGTTGGTTTTGACGATCGGACGACCGCTACTTTCGAACACTGTCATTGTGACCAGAACCTTTCCCAGTCTTTTTTATTATTAAATATTTATCCATTGTAACGACTGCAATCCGATTTGTATTATACAATGTATGTTTACGGATGTTAGGCCCTGTTTTTTTTATGAAAAGCACGACAAGCAGGAAACGTCGCATTCGGAACATCAATAAAAACCTGTTACACGGTCCCGGTTTTCGTTAAGTAAATGCAGTACAATTATCATTGCAATCGGGTTGTAATACTTAACTTAGAACTTGTACAATTCTGGTTATTTTTAGCTGCTTTCGGAACACCACTGACGCGATCGTTTCCAATAAATAAAAAAACACATAAAACATTTATCTATATAACCGTCAATATTTTGCGACATAATATCATTTGAGAAATTGTCTTTCCAGAATACTTTAATAAGAAATTCTTTTTATTTGTTGCACTTTACTTGTCCCCGGACAAGCTAGCCAGGAAAATCTACTTGTCCGGCAGGTTCTATGTACGAGTCGGACGAGTCGGGCATGGCAATTCCACACCCCTGTTAGTGCAGGTAAAGGAAATTAAAACATCTTAAAACAAAAAACTAAGATGTTATCAGTGGTCAGCAATCTTTCAGTAGAACCTTTTGCTATTTTTTCCTTACAAGGTAAACAAAAATGCAGAGATGCCCATTTACTATAAAAACAATAATTAGATATAGAAACCATGAATCAAACATAAGGATGTGTGCATATTCAGGTTTATGGTTACATACATGTGTTAATTTACTGCTAATATTTGGAAAGGATGATTTTGGAATGTTCCTCAGGTTTCACTTTCAACATGTGACATTGTCCATTTTTTATTTTTAGATTTTATGTCCATGTGATCTCCCGTGTTCTTTCTTTATATATATTTATTTATTGGTTCTGATCAGGTTTTTTTTTTTATTTCTTTGTGATATGCAAAGATACAAACACATAATTTTGTTGTCCAGCTTCTTTGGGATATGCAAATATACAAACACATAATTTTGTTGTCCAGCTCTCAACTTGTCACATACATGTAGTCATATGTCTTTCTAAAAAATTGGTCCAAAATTTCTCAGGCGTAAAGCCGTATGCACGTGGCATGCAATTTGGCGATAATTGGTCCTTAAACAGTAGTGCATAGAAACCTTTCTCAAGGAATTTTTTCGTTATTTTGGTAGTTGTAAGACAGTTTTCACGAGACCTGATTAAATTTTGTGTCATGTACAATGTACATTGATTTTCTAACTACGTTTTTGGGACCGAATATCGGCCACATTCCCAATGTGAAAAAGGCTCTTATTTTCCCAATTTCATGATGAAAATTACCATAATAGCGACTGCATGGTGATAGAATTATTTGTAAAAATCATTAAGGCAAAAAAAAAAAAATGTGTGTTTAGGGTTTCCCAACCGACCCTAATTTTTACCGCCGACCCTAACCTTGTTTTTGGTTGGGACGTGTAGAACCTATTTTAGGGATCGAATTTAATGGGAAATACTCGCTAAATGCGAGTAACAATGACATTTAGCGAGTAAAATCCAAATAGAACTCGAAAAAATTGCGAGTGTGCTAAATTTCCTCACTTTCAGTTTTGTGTATAATATTGTAGTTGTCAAAAAACCTTTAAGTGGCTGTGGCTGTTAAATTTACAAAAAGTACACAGAATTTGGATAACAATTTTTGTTGTTTAATCAGCAGCAATGTTTGATTTATTCAACCGCTAGCTTTTTGTTGAAATTGAGAGCAAAGAATGAAGAAAAACTGCGTAACTCGTCATAAAACAGCCTTAACAAATTTAAATGGCGGCTTACCGGAAATTTCGAAAATGAAATACCGGAACCGGGAACGACTATTTCCGGTTTTGCCGATAGTAAAAAAAAATTAATCATATTTTTTTTTGGCCCAACCATTTCATTTTAATATGGAACAATTTGAAAAAAACAGGCTCAAAATTTAAAATGAAGTAAAAAATATTAGGATGGAAATATTTATTTATAATGCTCTTTTGAGAGCTAATTTCTTGCCTGAATTCTAATAGATTCTTGCCAGACTTGCTTAATTTATCATATTGACATACTTAGAACATAATAATAAGCTAGTGAATACATATACTACACCCAAAAAAAATCCCTACCTACCTACCCTATTTTTTTAGGGATGAAACCCTAAACACACATATTTTTTTTTTTGGCCTAATGAAAGCTTTTTCAAATGAAATTGTGTTGAACATTTTCGAGTCTATTATCATCGGTCTTTAGCACTTCTGGTCAGGCCAAAAAAAAAATATGTGTGTTTCCGATCGACCGACCGTCCCTAAAATTTTACCGCCGACCCCAACATTTTTTATGCCGAAAAAAATAATAGATCGGCAAAATCCGTACATTTGATCGATGTTTGGAACCAGTATTAATGATTCATGCATGTCAAATAATTAATAAGCTGTAGTAAGATTTCAAGAAAGAAAGAAGTTTGTGTGATTTTAGAGGAAGGAGCATACTTCAGGGATTTCAAAGTGAGCCGGTACCCGGTACTTTTACCCGTTTGAGATCGTGTATACAGGGTATTCAATAAGATTGTATTGAACAGGCTGAATTGAAATTTGAAGCGGCTACATGATAAAAAAAGGGGGGGGGGCTTAACCCCCTAGAAATTTGTTTCCCTTACATTCAAAATGGTGCATTCTGAGGAATTTTAAGGTATAGTCCGTTTGACTTCTATAAATCTTGAGAGAAAAATTCTTAAAAACCCAGTTTTCAAATCAACAGTTTTTTTTCTAGATGTTTATTAATATATGATATATACGAACTGTGACAATTAATTTCAAAATTGTTGGTCCATTATTAAAAAAGTTGTCCATTAGGTCTCTATGTTAATTATATTTTCTAAAGTGTAAAAATATGGATGGAGTGAGTACAAATAGTGTAATAGCCAAGTCATGGAAACAATATAATAAACGTGCTTTCAATGAATATTTCACTGTACCATTTGACATATTATACTTAATTATCAAAATGCTACTCATTAACTGCCCATAGATGATAGTCAGTTGTTATGTACTTTGATATTTAATTGTCCTATGTCATATGGTACAGTCTGTTATTTGTACTCACTCCCTCCAGATTTTTACACTTTAAGTCAATATAATTAACATGGGCAAGTGCATGAAAAAGAAGGTTTCATAGAAATGATATTTTAAATTTTTTAAGCAAGCAATAAGACCATTTCAAAATGACCGTAGAGCTTTTATTGATCAATTGACTTTGGCAACTTTTTTTTTTTTATATTTCAAACGACTTTGTCAACTATCGTATTGTCCACAACTGTTTTTATACCAGTATTGTAAAGTTTTTCAAATTTCTGTATTGTAATGGATGTCTATTTTCAGTTTAAGTAGACAAGTTTTTATTTCAGATTAAACTTAAGTGGTTTTATTTTGTTTTATAATACAATATTGTAAATGGCATACATTTGTAATTCAGATTTTGTTAATTTTGGTTTGTTTCAAGTATAACAAAGGGAAATAACTCTGGACTTTAATTTCTATCTGTTATCAATGAAAACCACGTTTGTTTGATTGTTCCTGACGTCATTCAGTGGGAAGGTGTGTGTTTCCCCTTCACCCAGTCCACTGGAAAATAACAGCTAGCAGTTGTTGTGAAAGTATCTAGATATCTCAATTAGTCATATAGGTTATATATATATATATATATATATATAATAATAATAAAAGCGTTAAATGGCACTTCAAACTTTTCCATTTGCGTATCTTATCCATCGATAACATAATTATCTTTTCGATATGTCTCTAGATTTTTCAATTGCAATATCTCTATCATTTAAACGTTTAATCGAACATCAAATGATAATAAGCTAAGCATAGAATTGACACCGATCAATGATAAATTCGTTTCATTCCCCTAGTTTTAGACAACCCCTGACAAATGCATTGCTATCGATCATGAAATGCATTGTTTTTTTGTATATTTGTGGATTTTAAAAGTCTTTAAGATGAAAGAGTGAATAAATATTGTATATTTCTTTTATTTAATGAAAAAATATTTTAGTTTCCAACAGTCGAACCGGCGATTTCACTCGTTTGAAGCGGCGACATATCGCCGGGTGCCGGCCCTTATTGAAATCCCTGTGTATAGTACCGGCAGAAATACTGAACCCCCTTAAATTAGCGGTGGTCAAAAACACAAGTACCATTGGCTTGTGGAATATTTTTCATAAAAAATTAATGATCAATCACGTCAATTGCTGAATTCTCACATTCAAATCAAATAACTGCATTCAGCCACGACCAAGTTGACGGGATATTCCCTGTTTTAAAAATAACTTTACCTTAGAATCGTAAATAGCAGTTTGCGCATGCGGTAAATAGATATGTTTTCGCCCCAATATCTTTTCATCCTTGTGTAAACTCGGACCGGAACAAAACTAACATAATTTCAAAAAAATATTACCGATTACAAATTATGTTCAAACAAAAACTAGTATAATCTTCAGTAATATAAGTAACTATGATCATTATGTATTATGAATATATGACTACACAATATTTTGTGCGATTTTCTTTATCCATTTAAAACCCAGGGTCGAATCATTTTGGGGCGTACTGTCTTGTTGCTTAACTCCCTCAATGTTTAACTTCCGGTATAAAAAGTAAAAACCTATGGCTAATTTATTTGAATATTTTGACGGGGCCCTACCGCAGTTATTCACAGAAATCAAAGTGTGCTCAAAAACATTTTTAAAAAGGGGTACAAGGAGATAAGGGATAGAAAATTTCTAGAAATCTGGAAAAGGGACCTGATGGCTCAAATACGAATAAATGTCAAAATGCCGGCCTCACTTTTTTTTCAAAATAATTTATAACTTTTGTGATTCAAATGTTTATAAATGTCTTCCCGCGAATCGTTTTTCCTCGAATATTTTTTTTGCACTTTAAAAGTCGTGAAAGTAACAACATATATTGTTTTTGTTTAATTATATTTGTATTGATCTACAACATATTTATTAAAATTATAAATTTTATTAATGATGATTGCATTTAATTAAATTTATATGTTTCATTAATTCTTACATTTGTATGTCTTGATTCGTGCCAATGATCTTTGATGAGTTTAATTACTGGTAATAAAGTAAAAAAACACACAAGCCAAGGTATTGTGAAAAAGAAAAGGACAAAGCCAACAAAAGAATTTTGAGAAGTTTAAGCTTTGATAACAATGGCTTGGTCAAGCCTAGCTGCGGAACCATAGCTCTTTATGGTCCTTTTGGGTTTTTTAAGATATGGCGGACTATCCATGAATAATCTTGGCTGAAGTCTGTAATCTGAAATATTCAAAACAAAAAATTTGGGGGGGAATCCATTATGCATGGTCTTGGTGAAATCTGAACTCTAAAGAGAAAGTTAATGGGATTTTTCTTTAGAAAACACTTGTTTTGCAGTCTCTGAAGTGCATTCTTTGGTCCACAAAATGCTAGATTTCAGGAGCTTCCGGGGGGCCTTGCCCCCCTGGACCCACAGGCGTGCCCCTAATTTTTTAGGTACCTTCTAAAATTGAAGAAGTACCTCCTATTATAAAAGAAACTTTGAAACCCCTGATACTTGTAGGTTTAAAAAAAAAAAAGAAGAAAAATCCCTACCTACCGACCCTAATTTTGACGACCATGCAATCGGAAACGCACATATATATTTTTTTGGCCTTATGGGATGAAACATCCGGTAGCGTTGTTGGCGAGTTTTAAAAAAAAAATGTCACTTGCCAAACATGGCGAGCTCTATTTCATTTTGGCAAGTACTTGTTTCAGTCCACTGGCCATTTTGGAGAGTGTTGGAAAAAAATGGTTTCCCACACTACTGTTCATACATGTACATTTTTTTGTATATTACTATTAAAAACGTTTCTCCAATATTTAAGAAATGGATTCAAGTAAAAAATGGTCTTGCTCTGAAATCGGAAATGAACATTGATAACGATGAATCTCCAGTAAAAATTAAGAAGGGGCGGGGCAATGGTCCCAAAAGTAAGAGGAAGAATATTATACAGTCAAATGTTTCCTGTGAGTGTGATAGAAAAATCTTGAAGGGGAGAAACATACACATATTGTATGATTATGCAGTCAACATTCTTCTGTTTATAGTCATGACGGTTTACAGGATATGAGATAACATGTTATTGTAACAACAAAATAACAGAGATCTGAGGGTCCTTATAGTAATGCAGTCTTCACGCTAACCCACTTGCCCAAAGCCCGGAACAAGTAAAACCGGTTTCGGACAAGTGATAATTATGAAATAATTTGTTTGAATAAATAGAAAATTTTTCTAAATTTGGCTTTCGGGCAAGTCGGTTAACAAAAATTAAGGCAAAGACTGGTAATGTATACATCATAAACGATTTCATCTTATTTTTTTTGTTCCAAAGAGTGAACTTGATAACTTGGATATTCAAGTTATGAATGCAGAAACTTTGTTTACTGAATTCTTGATTGAACATAATATTCCTCTTAGAATTGAACTATTTACAGACAAGCAATAAAGAACTTGAATGTCAATGCATCAATTAATTTACACAAGTTTGTGCAACTCATGTTAAAAATGTTGCCTTACTATCAATTACCCCAAAGTTACTATTTTTCAAACCCAGACTTGATATTTTTTTGTGGGGAGTGGTAGGCAAGTTTGCATACATTACATGTATTTACTAGATAACCTGTATGTGTATCGTGTCAGATGATCATGATCTGCCCAGCGATTTGATTTAGATTAGATTAAAATGTGTCCTTGATATTTAAGGAATCAAGGATCTGGACTGCCATGATATAACTGAAATATTGTTTAAGACGGCATTAAACACCATAATCCCATCCTCGTCAATGATCTGGATGTTGAATGTCTATGCATATTCATGTGTATTTAAAAAAGTCAGTAAAGAACAGTCTGCGACGTTAGCCACTAGCCTGATGCCCGCAGCTAGTTAAAGCTTTATAATGCTAGCCCGAACGGGCTAGTGAAAATCGATGACCTTTATCTACAAAAAAAAAGCTCGGAGTATTCAGATAACTTCTTGGTACGATTATTTGTATGCGTGAAAGTCTCGCCGCTGTTTGTTTACCCTTACAAATGCATTTATCACGTTGTTAACCTCATGGAATTCACCTGAATCAAGTTCGGAACATGCTTTGTATCGTGGTTAACAAGAGAAAAATCCAGAGAGATTCCGTTTTGATAATACAAATGTACGACTAATTACCGATAAAAATATTCCAACATCGACCCACCTGCCAACTAGGAAGAGCTCCAGACTCCTTGTACAACAGGGTGGTATATAAGACCCTGATTTATATAAGATATCGTTTTTGATCGATGTTCTTAGCTAATAAATTACTATTTCTAAATTTTTATCACATTTACTTCTCCTCGAGTCGATGGCACGCTTTTTTCGTTTCCATGTACTGCTGTCTGTACAATTTGATTTCAGAACATTAACTTTTTTTTAATAAAATGAAACACTTTCTGAAGGACTATGAACAATAAAAAAGGAATTACTCAATAAGAATTAAACACAATTTATATCTTTTATTTGGGCTAGTTAAAATCATGGAGGGCTAGTGAATTGTGGGACCTGACTTGCCCCCTGGGCTAGTTGTTGAAGAAGTTTTTGGCACAGACTGAAAGAATAGGGGTTTGTCTTTTTAGATTCTCCTTTGACTCATGCCAGAACTGGGTTGAAACTTCAACATGTTCAATATGAAACCATTTTTGTGTGTGTTTGCATATATACATGTACATATACATATTGTACATGTACTTGTAAAAAGTTTTCGTTATATTATACAACAGCACTTTGATTAAATAAATTGTTCGATAGAATTTGTTTCTTGCAACATTTCCCAAAGCAATCATTCAAATTTATGTCCTCTTCCAATGGCATCAAGTCACCAATCTAATTTATTTATGAAATGAATGAAAGTTTCTTTGTACTGAAATAGATTTCAATAAAGACATGTACAATATCAATATTTTCATGTACATTTATGAATGTACCTAGGAAAAATAATTGGCAACCTACATTTTGTACATAATGTAGCTTGCACCTGACATACATGTATGAACCAACATGAAAACAAAATCATCCTACACAAGACAGTGTACAATGTAGCTACAACTTCACCCTATTGAAAACTGAAGAACATTGTACTTTTGACCTGAAACCATTAATGAATGTTATACAAATATGTAATCAAGGTTTGAAAAGCCTTCAGCAGAAGAAAGATGTTTTCTATTGATTGCTCATGAAAGGTCTATCTCTGGACATACAAAAAAATGTACAACTGTCAGTAAAACATGCTCTACTGTTACATTGACACCCAACTAAATAACCTGTGATGGTCAAAATTGGAAGTCAGGTCAGGTTGAATATTGGTAAAAAAGGAAAAAACGAGATATTGTCATCAAGATATGATGACTCTTGAGGTATTTTTTTTTAGACCAAAAGGAAAATTTTTGAAAAGTAAACCTCAAATCCTGCATTCTGAGTATCTTGAAGTGTATAAAATTTATAAAAAATAGGGTTTTAAATTCTATGGCGCATTTGTCCTCATACTTTTTTTTTTGCTTCCGTAACTTAGTCAGATGTGCAAGACAGCCTTTTTGGTGCCTTTCCCGGGCTTGCACCATCCGACCACCTCAACATCGAAGCCATGATGTTTGTTTTGTTGAACGAATCCAAAAACCAGATATTGAAGCAGATGGTAAAGTACAAAGAATGTTTTCCGACTTTAACAAAGATTGTTCTGCATGTTTAAATATTTTTTTTTTACAAATATCTTTTTTTTTTGGTCAATGCAGCAAAAATCAGTCATTTAAAAAGGGAAAAACATGTGCAGTGACGACCGTTCACGGCATTGTATACACACTATTTTTGTTATTTTGAACGATTGGTTCAGTCTTTGCACCTAAGTTCACCCCCGGTTTTTAGTGGGGTTCATGTTACTTGATCTTTAGTTTTTTGTGTATGTTTTGTAGATTGTTGTTTGTCCTTTTGAACTTTTTATTTTTGCCATTGTGTTGTCTGTTCTTCCATATACGGATTCTGATCACCCCTTTGGTATCTTCAAACTCTTCACCTATTGACCCAAAAGCCAAATTTAGAAAAATTGTATATTTATTCAAGCAAGCAAATTATGAAGACCTTGACGACTTGTTTCCGCTATTTCTATGAAGAAGTGGTATATCAGTTTGACTTGACGGCGACACATCTTGCAGTTACTGTAGAGTAAAAAAGGTGCCCAACTGATGTGCACTAGACCTGTCTGAGTATGGGCAGTAAGTGTTTACATGTCGTGGATAATTTTTACTAGACATGGACTTTGGGCTGCCACTTAATGTCGCAGACGGCAACATGTCATTAAAAATTTGTTCTTGCTTTAAGCTTGATATAGCTGAAAAATTGTTTATTTAGCTTAAACTTTGAACAAATCACTAACTCACTCCCATTACAATGGCTTGATAGTTTGTTTTTTGTCCCCCGACGCTTTGTCGAAGGGGACTATAGAAATGGGTATTATCCGTCCGTGTGCTTTTTGTTTCCAGATGATAACTTGTGAATGAAAAGTCAGATTGAAGCTAGGTTTGGTATGTAAGTGTATCTTATGAATATCTAGGTCAAGTTCGATAATGACAATTTTTCGACTATTTTTACTAGAGTTGTGCCCCTTTTTATACCTCAAAATTGCTAAATATTTGGTTTCCAGATGATAACTTGGGAACAAATAGTCAGATTGAAACTAGGTTTGGTATGTAAGTGTATCTCATGAATATCTAGGTCAAGT
>MJUT01054231.1:52963-79532 GCA_002080005.1 Gigantidas platifrons | reverse complement strand
CCCTAATTTTTCATGTCAATTCCTATTTTTTTTTATATTTCTACTCTAGCAATTTTGAAAATGCATTCATACAAAATGTGTCTTAATGTAGTTTGCAGTTCTTATTCAGATTATGCAGTGAAAGGCAGTTGACCAGTGGATCCATGTGTCAAGCTTGTTTATTGAGACAATGGAACCCTGGAAGACGCCCTTCCTGTACTTAAAGTATTTTTTGTGAGTTTCTTTATTGTCAAATTTGCGAAGGTAAGTCCATTTAAATGTCTAAAACTGCCCTAATTTAGTTCTAAATTTCTTAATTTTATCCCTAAAATTCGCCTTTATTTTTTGTCAAGAAGTGCTGGACAGCCTGTAATGTCCGACGAATAAATAAGGTTGCTATTTATAAGGTTGTTATTTAAAACAAATTTCTTAATTGGTCATGATTTCTGCATTTTCTATTATGAAATTGGTTTTATCCTGCATCTGACATTGTATAAATAACTGCATCGGTGGTGTAATGGTTAGCGTGATTTCCTCCAGTACGGTTGGGAACCTGGTCAGGTCAAGCCAAAAATGATAAAATTGGTATTTTGTTGCCCCTCCGCTAATTATTAAGCATGCAGCATTAGGGGGGGGGAAATACTGGTTGGATTGGAATCAGGATAATGTGTCCAGGAGGAGCAACATGTCTACCAGCAGACTTGTTTCAGTGAGCTAGCTCTATAAGGAGGAGCAACATGTCTACCAGCAGACTTGTTTCAGTGAGCTAGCTCTAGAAGGAGGAGCAACATGTCTACCAGCAGACTTGTTTCAGTGAGCTAGCTCTAGAAGGAGGAGCAACACGTCTACCAGCAGACTTGTTTCAGTGAGCTAGCTCTATAAGGAGGAGCAACATGTCTACCAGCAGACTTGTTTCAGTGAGCTAGCTCTATAAATATCGAGGGGCCGTCGTGATCGTATGGTAGTTCATGGATTTGCAAATACTTGTACAATGTACCTGCGCAATCATGATCAGTGCCTATCAGCACTAATGTTGCGAGTTCGAAGCAAGCTCATGTCAAGGTGTACTCTATACAACAATACATGATTAAGATTATCAGTGACTCTGCAGGTCTGTGGTATTCTCTGGGTACTCAGGATTCTTACACCAATAAAATTGAAATATTGTGGAAAGTGTCTTAAATATGTAAAAAAAAAAAGTATACCGTCAAACCTGCCTTTAGGGCACATATATATAGCAAATTGTTGTCTAAAGCCAGTAAAGGACAGTTTCATTTTCTCCATTTAATGAATATGTATAGTGCATATAATAATTTGAACCTTTCTATAAAAGGTAACTACTCATAAAGGACACATTTTCAGGTTTCCTTCTACAGTGCCCTTTAAATACTATTACTAGTTTCAGTAGTTTGAATATATATACCGTATAAGGTGAAAATGTGTTAACTAAGTCAGTAAGTGTCGGCTTACAGTTTGAAGTTTATGAAAAAATGTATTATGAACTTGATTTAACCTGTCCCAAACTGCAGAGATTTGATCATTGGATGGCTCTTAGTCCTTTTTTTTTATAACAAAACTCAGGAATTTTGCATGAAATGTTCCTAGTATTGTCTTCTAGCAAGTTAACAATTTTGTGCTATTAATTGGGAATCAAATGGAACATATAAACATTTTGTAGTTATCACAAAGACGTGTAGTAATATACTTTAAAAAATCCTCTGAACCAAATTGTACAAATATATATAAATGTACATGTATTACTATAATATCATATGAATAATGAAAATTATTACCAGTTGAGCATTTGATTGTTTTTTTCTAATGCATGTCTTTATTTTACAGGACCGCACTAATTCATTTGAAAGCATGAAATTTTCTGCATTTGAAAGTCAACTGTTAGACATAATGAGATCTACTGGAGACACAAGTGATATGGTGAAAGGTAAAATAATTTCTCAATTTATGTAACTACAACAAATCTACAATGAAGGTCAATGTATACTAAATATAAATGTACATGCATACAAAATGTACCAAAGTCCATGTCAAACATTTACGAGTTCTATTTTCACTTCCTAGTTGCTTGTCCAAAATAACATTTACAATATTTCAATGCAAACTACAGTATATTCAGTTGCAACAGGCGAGTGCTTAAATAAACTTGTATTTGAGGCCTGTCTATATGCTTTCCTTAATGTGCTCTCCTGAAAGTGAGCATACTCTCATCAATTCTCCTGAATTGAAATAGAGACGGTCATTAGTTTAACCAGCCCCAAAAAAGGTTTTCTTAAGCACAAAGCTGAATGAAATAACAGAAGCTGATGAAAGTCCTGGTTTGAGATAGGCATGTAAAAGTAGGGTTTGACTGTACTACGGCTTTGAGTGGATGACAATGTATAACATTAGGCAGGGACAGAAATTAACAGGGGCCCAGTCGCCCATGGCCCCTAGATTTTGGTCTGGGCTACTAAACTTTTACATATAATTTAGTTAAACATATAGAATTTTTTTTTATCAAAAATCTTGTCGGCTATATATACCGGTAGCTACCAGCTTGAACTTCCCAATTTCTATCACTATTAGGATTGATCTGCCTATCCTCCATTTAAAACATTGTAGACTGAGGAAACAATATTCTACATATAAAAAAGCCAATAAAATTTTACATAAAATCACAGCAACACATGAAGGTTTTATAACTGTCAGGATTGTGTCATTTTGAGTGCGGTGCAACAGCCTTTTGAGTGTAATGATGTGACAGCACTTGAAAATAAATTGTTTCAATACTGGTACTGAACAAAACCAAATTAAAATCAATGGAAAATTATCAGTGATTTCCAGTTTGATTTTATCTACGACTTCATAGTCAATAATCACATTAATTCTGCAATAATGTATAGATTTTTCACACAATTACACCTATTGAATTTTTTTAAGGGATGTGTTGGGCTTTAATTGAAATAAAAGATGCATACTACATTTGAAGGTTGTATAGAAGCAAATAAGATAAAAAGAATTTAGAAAATCTGGTTGGATAATAAATCAGTTCATTCATAAAATGTACAAAGGCAATTTGTTTTAATAAAGACTGATATTGAATCAATGCTGCTATAGATGAACTTCTGAGAGATTGTCATAAAATCATTGTGTGAATTGTTTATTTGAAAATGTAATTGGCATATGTTGTATAATTTTGTTTTTGATTTTGCTTAATAACAGTAAATAAGACAGATGAGTCGACTACAAGGCACTTCTGACATTTTTGATTTATATTTATATTTATGGTTCAGTCAGTCATCGACTTTAGCAGGGGTCCGGTGGCCCACGGCCAGTGAAAATTTATTCGCGCCAGTGACTTTTGCCAAATTTTTTCAATAGAATCTATATAAATATTCTAATTTTGAAGATTTTGGGCTGGTAAATTCGAAAGTCTAATTTCGAAGACTGTTCAGTTTAGCTACATTTGTCTAATAATATAAATGAATTTATTGCCTTGTAGTATGCTCTTTTTTTCTGATAATTCTTTGAATTATTTTTTTTTAATATGACAAGAATTTGTTGGTTGTATCACAGGAATGACAATATTTATATTATCATTATAATGTATGTTAACCTTGTGCAGGGATATACACTAACTTTTGAACCATGGTTGCCACCTGGTCTCCTAACTTTCATTTTCAAGGAGCCCAACAAATAATTTAGGCACCCAGCTTTTTTTTTCAGGTAGATTACAGATATGGTAAATCAGAAGTCTCCATTTTGACAAGTCAATCTTTAAAATATTTATGTTCGTGTTTCTCAGCTGTAGTTTGCTTAGCTGAGGAACTGTAGCCCTTGTGGTCCTTGGCCAGTTTTCTGATATTTGGGGACCATAGTTCCATAAGGGCTACGGTTCCGCAGCTACCTTCGGCTCTGAAACGGCTGAAATATATCGCCACATGATTCAACAAAAATTATGCATTGTCATTTCTACTGACACCGCTAATTACCATCTGAATCTCAATAGACCGTTACAAAAATAGGTAAAATAAAAATCGGAAACCAGTCGCAATTTTGGTGCGTCTAAAAACCGGTGCGGGAATTCCGGACATCGCTCCCAAAACTCTCAGTCGGGCGACATAGTGTAGATGCCTGTTGTGATTGTTATAACCCTGATCAGATTGTTTTGTTATTATCATGGTACAATGTACTTGGTTTAGGTTTATGGTGTTTAACGTCACTTTCAGTTTTATTGGTGGAGGAAACCGGAGTACCCGGACAAGTCACTGACAAACTTATATCATATCATGTTGTATCAAGTACATCTTGCCATGAACGGGGTTCGAACTCACAACTTTAGTGATGATAGGCACTGATTGCACAGGTAGTTATAAATCAAACTACCATACAATAATGACCACAACAGGGTCTGTTAGCTATTCTTTATTGTGTGGACTTCATTGTACTCTGATCATTGAAACCACAGAGCCAATTTAACCAATATTAATGGGGTCTTTGATATTTGACTGCCTTCATGTAATTATTTGCTATGAAAAATTAAAAATGGCCAAAACTTCCTAATTTTAAGCCAGAACAGGGAACAATATACAATTATGGCCTTCCTGAAAAGTTAATATCCATAATTATCAAATTGAAAAGGGATTATTTACCAAAGCCTGAAGGGCTGAGGGAAATAATTCTTTTGCAATTTGATAACTATGGATATTGACTTTTCAGGAAGGACATAATGGTATTATTATACTGCACTAAACAACAGAGAAGCAACACATCAAAGTTAAAGCTAAAGGTTAGAAAAATGTGATTGTACATACCAATATTGAATACACACTGTAAATAATCAATAATTCATTTTAATACAATAATTAAAGAAAATAACAAATCCCACTTAAATTGTTTCTGAGAGTAGGTTTTACGCATATGTTGTTGACATGTAACTTAAAATTCACCACACATCCAGATACAATTTTTTGTACATGTAGATCCAAACCATCCGCTCACGTTGGCGTCCATCTTGGCAAAACACTCCGTTATAAGTTTTATGTGATAAATTAAAACAGGTACTTTTCGCTACTTTCATATTTCGTTACAGATATTTGTGCTACATGTACATAAATATGTTACAGTATGCTGCAGGAATAATTCGCTATTGTTGGACATTGCAGACTTTGACACACACCCCCCCCCCCTCAAACAAACAAAAACAATAAAATTTATTAAATAACACTGTAATTTCTTACTTAGTTACTAGTATAGTTAAGTGTAATAATTTATTTATGGCTTTAACTTTTTTATAAAGAGTTGTCAATAAAAATCAAAGATTTGAAATTTCTTCTTGTTATTTTGTTATTTTCACAATAAACATAAGTACATGTACATTGTAGTCTCATCAACCAGTAGACCCATATAAACTAACTTGTAAGGTCATGGTCTTCTTGTTAAGCTGACAATCCTGTCTTGTATCCTCTAGCCAAGATGTTGGATTTATCACTACCTGTGCAATCAGTGCCTATCGCCACTAAAGTTGTGAATTCGAAACCTGTTCAAGGCAAGGTGTACTTGATACAACAATGAACATTATGTGATAAAGTTTGTCAGTGTCTTACAAGTCAGTGGTTGTACCGGGTACTCTGGTTTCCTCCACCAATAAAACTGACCACCACGATATAACTGAAATATTGTTGAAAGTGGCATTAAACACCATAAACATAATTCTATGCACAAAAAATAGTAAACAAATTTGAATATTTGTTAACTTTTTTGGGGGTACCGTAGGGGAAAATTTGGTAGGTCAGTCGCCAGGAAACTGCAAATTCAAATCGTTAATGGATGTCCTTATAATGTAGCTAATACATGTATATCATGGCTTCATATATAATATGATTATATTTCAACTCTTATCAACCATTTGATTGCAGGAAAACAGATATATGGCTTTCCAGACAGGAATCTTATGTTAGATGATGATTCCTTGGACCAGACTGTGGCAAGTCTGACTGCCAGAGGTTCACCACAGGGAGAAAGAATAGAAAGATTTTCACGCAAAGTATTTGTAGGGGGCTTGCCACCAGATATTGATGAAGGTAAAATTAAACCCTCAAAACTTTAGAAACATTTGTATCCAAAGATTAATCTATGACCGTACAAATTTTATACAATCGAACCTGCATATAAAAGGCACTGAAAGGAACCTGAAAATGTGACCTTTTATTTAGGAACAGTTGCCCATTATATACAGGTTCAAATTATATACAATATTCCCATTACTATTGTATGTGGGGCATAAAAATATCAGACTTAATTTGGTATTTGCATGTACATTGTAGTAAGACAAGGAATTGTACATGATGTATACAGGAATAAATTGATACTGGAATGTGTAAACTAATTTTGAGTACAGAATCTGACCATACAAAACAATGGTTTGGTTTATGGTGTTTAACCGCACTTTCAACAATATTTCAGATATATCGTGGCGGTCAGTTTTATTGATGGAGAAAACTGGAGTACCTGGAGAAAACCACCAACCTGTCGCAAGTCATTGACAAACTTTATCACATAATATTGTATCAAGCACACATCCCCTTGAACAGGGGTCAAACTCACAACTTTAGTGGTGATAGGCACTGATTGCACAGGTAGTGGTAAATCCAACAACGACCACAACAGCTCCGAAACAATGGAATAGGATTTAGTTTAAAATAACAAAAATATACTGAACACACACATTTAGTCTGCCAAACTAGTGATCACATTAAGATAGGTCGCCTATTTATACAGATATTTTAGCATATACAAATGTATCACCTGATTAAATATACAGTATTTGTGGCCTTTTCTTACATTGATTGTTGGGATACCAAATAATAATATTGTTCATTGAAACCAGTTGACAATGAATCCTTATCAATGAACTGGAATACTGAATAAACTGAACATCAGATTTAGCTCCATCTTTGTAAATTTAACCTGTCTGTCTGACAAGAACAAAGTGTACATGATGGTGGAGGGGATGGATGTTCGAGACAGGTTTTATTGGTAAGAGTACTTGTCTTGTTTGCATGTACAATGTATCTTCAATAGAAAATAATATGACTTTCATTTTTGTAGAGGAAATAACAGCAGCATTCAGAAGATTTGGTCCTCTAGTAGTGGACTGGCCTCATAAAGCTGAAAGTAAATCATACTTTCCACCTAAAGGTAATAATATGGATATACATACCTGTTGACCCTCCCACATTTCGCGGGAGACTCCCGCTTTTGAGCTCGGCCTCCCGCAAAGAATGTGCCTCCCGCGCGGGAGACTAAAAACTCCCGCGACCATAAATTTGATTAAAATCGAAAAGTTGGACGCCATTTTTGTTGTTTTTATCAGCTGGGTCATTAAAACGTTTGCGTGAATCAGCCGATTGTTACTCGGAATTCTCTCGGTTTTTACTAGAAACGCCGACAATGTAAGTTGTTTGCAATATCGAATGGATAACTACACGAATCAAAGTTGTGGAAAAAGAAAATTTGAAGGCGAGTATCGTTCAATTACTTGCTTAAATACGAAAAAAAAACTTTAAAAAAAAATACAGTTCAACTATGTCACAATCATGGAGACGTTGGAATTCAGGACCTAGCACCCCTTCTTCAAAGAAGAAGAAACATTATTGCAAATTCTTGGAGGACTGGACAAAATTATACGATTGGGTGCAGCCTACTTTGAAGATCTTTAGGGAATGATATGGCATTTTGCAAACTTTGTTCTACAAATTTTAGTGTCAGCCATGGTGGTGTATATGATATTAAAAGACATGCTGATGGAGATTCACACAAAAAAGCAGTTGCTTCAACAAGGAGATCTGAGTTGAACAATGACACATTTTGTTCTTTATTGTGTGCAAAGCAAAATCAAAACTTGTTGTGTTATGAGTACGAACCAAGTGATTCTGTTCTAAGATCAGCAAAACAAGCTGTATTGTCCTACCAAAGTGGTTTGAAGTAATGTTGCTCAGCAACAACAATAAAAGTTGTACAGTAAATTTTGTTTGCTTTAATCTAAAAATTTTAGTGTGAAAAAGTTCGTCACGCAAAATCTCCCACATTAAATAGTTGGAATGTGGGAGATCTCCCACATACACAATCTCTGAGGTTAACAGGTATGGATGGATATATGACTCAACAAATTGTAAAAAAAGAAAAAGAAAAAGGGGGAGGGGGAGTAAAACCAATGGATATTGCTGTGGACAGTAGTCTCCCTCTTAAAAGGCCATCCTTTTGGGCATTTGAGTAGTATTTTACGATCTCAATGGATCTGAAATCTCTTGTTGAAGACTATTGTGACTGAAAAATGTAGAACAACAATAAAAGGGCTGCAGACCTGATTTTCTTCCGCTTTAAAGAGGAATTCCGCTTTCTATTCTGCCACTTTCCGATTTTCTGTTTTGAATTCCATTTTTTTTTTTATTCATGGCAAATCCAGATTTTTTTTTCGTCCCAACTCTGATACCGGTTTTAAAACTTAACGAAAGCGGAGATTTGCTACCTTTTGATTCGTTGTTGGAATGTCACCTTTCAAAAACGAAAATGATTGGTCATAATTACAATGTTATACAAGAAGTGACCAAGGATGAAAATATGGCTTCACGTGTTGTCCTTCAGAGGGATTTTTCCAAATTAGAAATTGACAAAGGAATTGAGAATTGTTGGAAATGGGAATGGCTTGAACAATCGAACAAACAACCTGTAGGCCAGTTCATTAGGAAAATTGATTCCAGAGAAGTTGCCAGATGTCAGTTGTGCCAGAACATAAATTGGTTAATCCCCTTGGATTTTAGTGGGGTTCGTGTTACTCGATCCTAATTAGTTTAATGTGTAATGTTTTGTAGATCGTTGTTTCTTTTTCTTTTCTTTTTTGGCAATTGTGTTGTCTGTCCTTCGATTTACGGATTATGATTACCCCTGGCTTTGCTATCTTTGAATTCTGCTTACGTTAGGAGAGGTTGGAGAAGTCTGGAAGTGGAAGAGCACCTGAAAAAAAACTTCACCTTGATAACCTGTAAATAAGGAAGACAAATCACTGTCTCTGTAAAATTTTATTTATGAAGAATTAATATCTATATTTTTGGCAAAGAGGTATGATAAGGAGAACTTCCCTACCCTCTGCATTTCTTTCTTTGTCCAAACTAATTGGTCTGGGACATATGAATGGGAGTAACTATTTTTAATTTCTAGGGGCCACTATGCCATATTTTGGGTCTGAACTTTGTTCTTTTATTACCTTTGGAAAAACAACCTGGCATAACCAATTGATGCAGTCATTGAGGAGGGTCCCAAAGGGGGATCTGTGTATGATGTACGGAAAATAAAAACTCCTTGTACTTGTAAAAAGCAAGACTTGGACACATGGTCCTGCATCAAAATGTAAAGGACAACAATGACTGACATGACCAGTATTTAATTGTGGAAATAATCGATTACGATAAATATTTACCTAATTCATCTTTATTCTGTTAAAAAAATAGAAAAGGTCTTACATAAAAACACTGTTTTTCAAAACTGAAATTAGGTGCCAGGAGAAGTCCAGATTGTATAATTTTGCATCATGTACCCCAGAGCTTCAGGGGGCCATCCCAGACCTCCCAATAAGGGAGAATCGCTTCAAGACCCTACATTTCATAATTTCAGCTTTTTTCGCTCTTTGTAGAATCAGGTCTGGGGCTGTTGCTTTACTTTAGATAAATAATTTGTGCCTTAAGTGTAAAGTAAGTAGTTTTTTTTTCTGTTGAATTACTGATTTCAGTTATATTTAGAATATTTATTATTATGTTGAAATTTGTATTTGTAGCAAAAATGTTGAAAATAGATTTTATTTGAAAAGTATCTTTTGAAAAGTGATGTATAGTATGTATCTTCATTGGTCATGGGTTTCCTTGATTTTTTTTTTCGTCTCAACATCCCCTTTCTTTATATTTGTGCATTCTTTTTACTAAGCCTTCAGCAGAAATGACAAGATTAATTGAAGGCTATATTACAAAGTATTTAAACAAACTCAGAGCTTGATTTGTGTTGTAATACTTTATTGATTGATTATACCAAGACATAATGGATAAGATATAATTGACCTGTTGTAAAAAATTAAATATGGGAAATTATATGATACTTTATTGTCATTATTGTTTCCCTTGAGATTATCATATATATTACATGTTGTATTGTAATGGTGTTTATTGAAGATGAAGAATTAAGAATATGCTGTAATAAGAGATGATGTTTATGAAAGAAGACACATATAAAGTACTTCAGTCATGTAAAGAAGACACACATATAAAGTACATCAGTCATCATGTAAAGAAGACACACATATAAAGTACATCAGTCATGTGAAGAAGACACACATATAAAGTACATCAGTCATGTAAAGAAGACACACATATAAAGTACATCAGTCATGTAAAGAAGACACACATATAAAGTACATCAGTCATGTAAAGAAGACACATATATAAAGTACATCAGTCATCATGTAAAGAAGACACACATATAAAGTACATCAGTCATGTAAAGAAGACACACATATAAAGTACATCAGTCATGTAAAGAAGACACACATAAAAAGTACATCAGTCATGTAAAGAAGACACACATATAAAGTACATCAGTCATCATGTAAAGAAGACACACATATAAAGTACATCAGTCATCATGTAAAGAAGACACACATATAAAATACATCAGTCATGTAAAGAAGACACACATATAAAGTACATCAGTCATGTAAAGAAGACACACATATAAAGTACATCAGTCATCATGTAAAGAAGACACACATATAAAGTACATCAGTCATGTAAAGAAGACAAACATATAAAGTACATCAGTCATCATGTAAAGAAGACACACATATAAAGTACATCAGTCATGTAAAGAAGACACACATATAAAGTACATCAGTCATGTAAAGAAGACACATATAAAGTCCATCAGTCATCATGTAAAGAAGACACACATATAAAGTACATCAGTCATCATGTAAAGAAGACACACATATAAAGTACATCAGTCATCATGTAAAGAAGACACACATATAAAGTACATCAGTCATCATGTTATTTAGAAACATATTTATGTTATATTTTGGGTTGCACAACTGTAAAAGTATGGAGAGTTGGATGAGGACAATAAATTTAGTTTTTGTTGTTGCGACTATAATGTACATATTTTTTAATCTACAAAAGAGGTCTTTGACGTGGACGGAGTGTGGACCTCTTCAAACATGTTGCCTACAATGGTCCACGGTCAGGCTTTCCATATCATGACAACCTCCATCAAGACGGCACCCCTTTTCACCATCTGGGGACGCGCTAAGCAGTTCTGTGTTTTTGAGCTTTTGGAAACTTGCCAGTACCCAGAATATTTCAATATTTATATTAAATGTTGCATTGTTTACTGTTGTAAATGTTTGTTTTACTTAGGTATTAAAATGTATATGTATATCACCAGCTGATCAACTAAAACTAAATTTATGATGGTGAAATGATAAATTTATATTTGCAAATATTCAAAAACAATTACGAAATGATTAGTTGACATAGTTACATCATTTTAGTCCAATCTATTGGAGTGTTTGTCAATCACTGGTATTTGTGATTACTGTTAATCAGATACTGTCACTTGTACATCATTTTAGACTAAACTGTCATGAGTGTTTGTCATTCATTGGTGATCAGTATTCATTGAATGTTGTCACTTGTTCATCTACTGTGGTCATCTTCTAGCTTGGTACCTGTTGTCTCGTCTGTAATTGACTAATTACTTTATTTTATCAGGTTATTGTTTTCTACTGTTCCAAGATGAGATGTCTGTACAAGCTCTGGTAGAATCATGTATTATTGATGATGATAAACTTTATTGGTGTGTATCCAGTCCAACCATGAAAGATAAACCAGTAAGTATTTAGTACATGTATTGTAAATACCAATAAGTTGTCGAAAGTGGTTGTGGCCAAACCAAAGACTAAGTTTGGTATTTGCTGCTACTCTGCTAAACACACAGCATGAAGGCATAAATGTATACACTGGTTGGCTTGGAATTAGGATAATGTGTAAGAGTGGAGTGAAATGTCTACCCACTGACTGTTGTTTCAGTGAGCTACCACTATAAAAATTCAACTAAGCGTGTTGGTCTAGTATAAAGCAGACTTCATCATGATCTCATTGAATATATAGCTTGTTTTCACCATGATATAACTTAAAAATTGCTCACTCGTTTTTAATTACAATCTCTGACTCGCTCAAAATTTAAAAAAAGGGAAAAAAATCCCAAATTAAACTTTTCAATGGTACAGATTTTAATGAATGTGAAAACCGAGTTCATAAAATCATAAATTCAAATATTGTTACTTTTACATTGGTTGGAGCAGGTATTGAGAAAATGGAAGAAATTCCGATTTGTTTTGTTTTGTTATCAAATTGTTCTAAGACATAATTTTTAAGGGTGTGGAAATCTACTGGCACACAGATGCATTACAATTTCTCTTAAAAGTAATCCAGAAATCAAACCTTGTTCCATTGAAAACATTTGGATCTGATACCAGTTCATCTTTTTACCCAAATGATTTCAATGATTTGATTTTATTAGGTACAGATAAGACCTTGGAGCCTAAGTGATTCTGACTTTGTTATGGATGGATCACAACCTTTAGACCCCAGAAAGACAATCTTTGTTGGTGGTGTACCCAGACCTCTTAGAGCTGGTAATTCATAGTTATTATGGAATTTTGAAAAAAAAAGTTTTTAAATGATTCGGGGGATGTAGGGATAAAAAGGTAAAAACCAACAATTGAATTCATTAATTGGAGTATAGCCAAATGATGATGTTTCTAAGGGATCAACAGTATTGATTTGATTTAAGCAAGTGTTGGAGTTATATGTGGTAAATAGAGATTGTTCTACAAAACAACTGTTTTTTTTCTCCATATTTGAATTATATGTAGTATATAGAGCTTATTCTTAAAAAAAAGACAGCAGCTGACAACCTAGGTCCTACTTTTATTTGTGGTTGGGATGAAAAGGTTGAACACAAAATATACTCAACAAAATGTTTTAAAGAAGCAAGTTTCTAATTAGTCTGTAAAGAAAAGCAACATATTGTATCTTGTGTCATTGTGTGGTTTAACTGGTCTACTACATCTATGATGATATTCCACATATATTTATGATTTTGTTGTAGCTATATTCTAACCATGACAGTACCACTACAGGGGCCAGTAAACACACAGAATTCCAATATAATACCCCTCTATTAATTAAGATACAAGACTTTGAAATGAGCTGGGTAAAGTTTGTTTGAACCTTTCTTTGTATAATATAATTTATACAGGTTTGGAGCTTTATCAAACAATGTTTGTTACTGGTCTCAGTGATTGCCTTATGTATCATGTATGTAATTAAATGGACACTAAATTCACAATTTTTTGCAGCATATTATTAACAATTTAAAAGTTTATTCTCTTTCTATAAATTCTTTTTCCCTGTTTTTGTTTCAGTTGAGTTGGCAATGATAATGGATAGATTGTATGGTGGCGTTTGTTACGCTGGTATTGATACTGATCCAGAACTGAAGTATCCCAAGGGAGCGGGACGTGTGGCGTTCTCTAACCAACAAAGTTACATTGCTGCTATTAGTGCTAGATTTGTCCAGTTACAGCATGGAGAGATAGATAAGAGGGTAGGAATACTATATTATTTAAGAATTAGTTCATTGAAAACATGGGTATATTGGAGATTTTAACATGGGGGTAACATACATTATATTCATCACAATTTTTACCCCAGAGATCATGATGGCAAGGAATAATGCAATAAAGATAATGTTACCAATGTTAAAATGTCGTACAAACTTATTGCATGCATGAATAATTCTATAGGAAAAATCTCACTTAATTTTTTGAAGCATAAGGCAGTATGGGAAATACATGTCATAAGAAAATCCATTAACCTTCATGTTAACTGTCTTTACTTATTTAAACAAATACATTGAGTTGTATTTAAGTTTATAATGACATTTTTCAGTTTGATTACATGAATATTCTTATTGTTTCAAATAGGGGCTAATAAGGACCAATACGTAAAATAAGAAAAATTAAAAAATACAATGGGTCCCAGCTGATTGACTGTTTAGCATATTACTGTGTCTAACACATTATTGTGTCAAGCAAAATACTGTTTCCACAATTGGTTTTGATGTACATTTGTTCAATTTTCCCAAATTGTCAACGTGCTGTGCTCAGTGTAGCCCTATATTTTATTTTTTCTTCTGAAATAAGAACATACTCAATTAATTTTTTTCTGAACACATAAAGATTGATAGCATTGTATGTAAGGTATTGGATTATCTACTTTCAGTAATAATATAACTTGCATCAATTTCAGGTTGAAGTGAAACCCTATGTTTTAGATGATCAGATGTGTGATGAGTGTCATGGGGCCAGATGTGGTGGCAAGTTTGCTCCATTTTTCTGTGCCAACGTAACCTGTTTACAGTACTATTGTGAACATTGCTGGGCTCAGATCCATTCCAGACCTGGAAGGGAGTTCCACAAACCACTTGTCAAAGAAGGGGCAGATAGACCTAGAGCGGTTCCCTTTCGTTGGTGCTGAGGACTCGTAGTGCTTACTGTTGCAAAATCCAATAATCTTATCAGTCTTGATATAGCAGTGATGTTAATTGCAAATTTTATTTAAAAATGTAGAACATGGCTTAAGTGTACACATACATTCAGCTTTTTAGAAACTTTTCTGAGATCTTTTTCTATGTTTTCACAGAAGAATTTCTAAAAGCAAGTCTGAAAAAGAATAGTCATCGTTTATTTTGCAACAGCGACATAGTTTGTCTCAGTCTTGCCAAGTGGGTTTTTACTTTCTCAAAAGACTTACATTTTTTAGAAAAATTGAAATTACATGTTCAAATCTAGTCACATAGTAAATATATTTTAATAATTATTTGTTTTGAATAATTTCTTTTTTTTTTTAAGATTGAAGTTGAGGGAAGTGTTTTTTTTTTAATTATTCAGCATTTTCACTTTGTATTTTGATGTTTATAAGCATTTTATACTTTTTGCAACTTTGAAGTTATTGCATGCAGAATTTGATGTTATTGTAATTAGAGAAATTTTATAACCTTTGCTATTTTGTATGAATTTTACTGTGATTATGATGAGTATGATCATCACGGCCAGTGTAGATATGCTGTTGTTATTGTTAATCTCTTCAATTTTGTCAATTATTTATAAAAGAAAAATCTACCAATGATTGGAAATCGAGCTGTAACAGTACACTATTATTGATATTGTTACAGTGACAAGCTGCAGTGATAGTGATCACATGAACCCTGTTTTCAGAGTACAAAAATTTAATTCTGAAATATTAATCACTCCTTCCAACATTCTGATCAAAGAAGTCTGACATTTTACAATCCAGATTTGATCTTTGTTTTAAATCTAAAAAATAATTCTAGATTCAGCAGAAATTACGATATTACCTGTTTAATGGCTATGTATTTTTTCATATTACAAGTTGTTTTTCAAATGCTTACAAAAATGAAAATGAGATTTATGGAAATGAACTTCCATTACTAAAACAGTTATAAATTTATTTTCAAGTATGCAAGATTTCAGATATGGAAACAATTAATTAATAAAAACAAATTATCCTTGATAAAGATCAGTTTTACAAGTTGAAGAAAACTGGTGTGCTATTTTTTTTTCAAAAAAAGGTTTTGAGATCCAACTTGTCATAAAAAAAATAATTTATGGTAGTTCACTGAACAAGCAAAAATAGAATTTCTCTAAGGACTTCTTTTTATTTGTTAAACAAGTTATTCCTGTATATATGTTATATTTATTATTGAATTCCTCAAAAGTTTTATAGTGTTTTTTTATTTTTTATCCTATACTCAAAAGATTTTGAGTATTAGCAATAATATTGTTCATAGCGTTTTCAAATATTCAACAGCGTTTGATGTAGTTGATAGTAAGATTGTGCTGCTAACAAAAGTGTTCATATTTCAGAAATTTGTACAGATTTACAAATTTGAACGGACTAAAAACTAAAAATCATAAACTGTCCATTAGAAAGATTTTTTTTTTGGAAACTTGAAAAGTGAATAGTATAAATATTTATTATTTTTGTGCCTGTGAATTTAAGGTTGTGTATTAAGTGTTGAATATAATATAAAAATATTTTTAATTTGTCTCACATTTGACAAATTAAATATATATTTGTAGACTAAAATGCATAAATTTCATCTGGATTTTTATGCCTTTATAAGTAATATTTTATATGCTGTTTTTTGAGTGCTTGGTGTTATTGTTTATTTATTAACTGTCTATTTTTTGTTTTTTTTTATTTTTTTTTTTTACCTTTCCACCATTTTATCAACACATTGTTATAAATATTTAGCTCTAGTCTATTGGTAATAAATCAGATTTTTTAATACTTGAAAATGTAAAAAAAAAATGGCTTTAAATAAAACATAATGAAAGACTATAAGCCTTTGAAGAAGACACATGCATTTTAAAATTCATATTTTACAGCATTATGATGAAGAAATTGAAATGAAAATAAATTATGCATTTATTAAAGGGATGGGGAATATTTGTTCAAAGTAAAAAATAATTGCATTTTATACACATTAATTTTCATAATAGTTTATTGGTTAATACTGGTACCTTCTGGAAACTGACACCTAAACTGGTTCCCACATGTTAACATATCAATTGTTTGCCTTTCTGAGAGCATCATTAAAGCTTCATGTGACTGTCTCTTTCTTTATTTTGTGGACTATAAGGTGTATGAATCGTATGATTATCAGGCAATGATTTCTGGAATTAATAGTCCAAAGAAGTGGTATGTTGAATTAGTTTTTTACCACAAGGTATTGTGAAAATTTTGGTCACAGGTATTTTTGATGTAGGAATTTTCAATAAATAGACAACTGTTTTTTTGTTTTATTATTATTATTTTCATTTAGCTTACATTAGTATATTATATAAAGTTTTTTGGAAACAGTTGACTATTTAGATTTGAAATATGACACCATCGCCTTTTTGTATAAAATGAAAATTATTAATCTTTTATTTTTTAACCATTAAATTTTTATAACAAATAATCTACTGGCCAAATCTTTTTAGAAAATATATTTTGAATACATTAACAACAATCAAACTTTGTGTTGTCTATTTATTTGGTGTTCCAGTTATTTTGTCAAAATATAGAATTTGTATGCAAGCTTGATGTTAAATCATCAATTGCCGATATTCTGTACAAATATTATTAACTTTTGTATCTTTGATGGTAAATGTTGTGTTGTTTGAAAAAAAAAATTAAGAAAAAATATCTATAGGAAATTTTTGTGTGAATATTTTATAGACCAATAAAAAAAAATCAAGCTACATTTGACAGAGTATAAAGACATTTTGGTTTAATTTTATATTGAATATCATATTAAATTATTTTGGTATTTTTATATGCACAAATCTGGTTACAAATCGACCTCCATTTACTTTTTTAGTTTCACAATTTAACTTTGTCATTTAGAGAGACGGAAGACAAAAAATTTGTCAGGTTTTTTTTTTTGCAGGGATTGTTGATGTTTTGTTAGTGTTTCCTTCTAGTTCCATATTCCATTCTGTGATTACAGAATTACTTCAATAACGTTGTAAAGGGTAGAATATATTTTTGTTTACGGTGCTAATGTTTTTATATAAAGAAGCTTAATTTATATTTTTTAATTCCTTTGTTACTATTTGTTGTATTTATTTGTATTAACCACACACCTCTTAAACAATGGTTACTGTGATTGTTTCTCCTGGTGACTTGGACTGTAATGACTGTGATGGTTGTCATGGTTACAGAGACTTGCTTTGTTTATATGACTGTGTTGTCATAGAAACTGTGATTCGTTTGCAGTTTTTAGTATGGTGTATGAATACTCGTGGTGGAGTAGATAGTGTGTGCTATTGACAGAACCTTCTGTTGGGGGTTGACACCAAATAATAGTCTTTTATACACTGAAATTGTTTTTCTAAACTATTTATTCAACTCGAAAAAATTCCATTTAATAATCTTTTTGTTATTTTTATATTATTTTTTTTATATAAAAATGCACACTTTTTATGGCTGACAAAAGCACTGTTGGTGAATTAAGTACATTCAAATTTGCTCATGAAAGAAATTTCAAAAATGTTTATGCAATTGTTAAACATTTTATCCTTTTGATGTGAAATAAACATCTTTTCAGAAAATTCAAAAAAGAGTTGTATTTTAATTTTTCTTCTTTATTTCATATTTTATAAATATAGTTAAAAATATGGTACATGCAAATATCTTTCTTTTTTTAAATAATGAATAATACCCTTGCATTAAATAAATATCAGGAACTAAATGAGAATGTAAGTTTGGTTTTATTATTCAGACTGATCATTTTACTTAACTTTCTTAAAGAATTAGAAATCTATGCATACATTTCAAACATCAAATTTTTATATATTTAAGGACAGGTTGATAATAAAACTTATTGTACAATTTAAATGAAGAAATGTTTGTATCCGAGAATTTTTACAAAATATAGCCTTTGAAATTTTGTATTACAGATGATTGTTATATGAGAAGAACATGTACCAATGACAAATAATTCTGTGCTTCCTTGTACATAAAAAACTTTCAAGGATTTTTTTTTACGATGGAACAAAGTAAAGCTATTTTTTCATACTGATTCTGATGTTAATTCCTGTTTTTTTTAATTGTTTATTGATGTAAATATCTGGTTGTTGTTTCCTATTTATTAAAAGTTGTTGAGTAGATATTTCTCTGTTCTTGTAAAGCTGTGTGTTATTTAAAGCTTAAAGAAAGTTGACTATTGTTTGTCTATGCATGATAATTATTAGATAAAAAAAAATACATGTTTCAGGTAGAAATGACCAGGAATTATCTGTTTTAATATTTGATCGAGTGAGAGAGAAGTCCAAATTTTGATGTGGTAGACTGTTTAGACTTCCTGTATTATAATGACATTGTTTGCCATTTTATAATTTTTGGCAAATTTTTGTGGTTGAAGAGGAATCACAAAAAGTAAATGTTTTTGCTCAAAAATTGCATTAAAATATTCTTTAAAATGCAATTAGGAATGATGAAAATTGCAAAACTTTCCACCAACAAAAATAATTTATGATATATATTATTTTTTTTTGGCTTTCTAATATCACAAGAATTTATTGAAATTGTTCCTATTAAATTGATTTCATCCACATTGGAAATTTGTATATTATTGAATATACTGAAGACAAATATAATGAAGTTGATTGAAGTTTTGTTGTTACGTTTGCCATCTAATGATGAAAGGTTAGGCTAAGAAGTGTTTTAAACAGTTTATACATTGGATTTGAGAAATCAATCAAAATATTGGTGGTTTTTGCAAAATACAAGATGGTTTTATGATTTATTTTTGCCTTGGGTGATATGGAAGACGATACAAACAGATGCCACTATAATAATAATATTGAATGGGAGTGTGTCCCCCTTCTGGTATATATATATAAGAGATATATTGATCATATGTTTTAGTAGAGAATATATTATAATTTTGTTATGTTTTTATTAGTTACAGAGTTCATAGTAAATCTTGCCTTGGTTTTTTTTAATGTTATTTTTATACCTTTTCGTTTGATACATGTGATATTCCTTTTATGATCATTTGATATTTGTTACTTTGAATTATAAACAGATTTAGTTATCATACTATCACTTTTTTCAGAAGTCAATTTCAGTTTTAGTAATTTATTTTTAATATCTTTATTTTTGTATTTTTAATTATTTATATAGTATAGAAAGTTACTTTTGTTATATGTTTTTTTTTCTGAAGCTGCATTGTTTTTATATTTAGTGGATCTTCATTCTGTTCTTACTCTTGAAAAGGAATGCATTTTTTTCCATTTCTGTTGATATCAACAAATGGATGAGGTAGGACAAGTCTCCTTTTTATGTAAAGAAAAATGAAATGTTGAATAGAATATAGGTTCTGGTTAAAAAAAACAACACCTTTTTAACGAGTTCTGATGGCAATTGAACAAATATTGTACAGCAGGTTGTTTTTGCAAAATGTAAAATTTTGCATACTTTTGTGCTTCATTCATAATTGGCAACATTTATGTCATCAAAATGAAAATTCAAATGAAATACAAAAATATTTAAATAGATTTGTTTTTTCATTTGTCCTTCTTTTTTTTTTTGCCAATTGACAAAATTTTAAGTGGACCAAAATAGTCAGCTATTCAGTAAAGTGTGGTATATACAAGTGTGAGATTGTTTTTTTTTCAAGGTAAGAACATGACATGATGATCTAATATAAAAACACAATTTTGTTAAAAGTTGCTCTAGTCACAGAAGTGCAGTAAATTTGTGTAAGAAAAATGTTGAAACTAACATTATTGATGGGAACTTCAAAGCTTTCAAATGTGAATTGCAAAGATCAAACTTCATGTTCCTTTAATTTGTAGTGTATTTACTGGTGCAGTTGGTCTCTAAAACAGTCTTTACTTTAATTTAAGTGAAACTTTGCCCTATACTTCTTGGCATTTCCTAGTGATGGTAACTTCTATGTAGAAGAAATTGGGATCTTTCATTCATATTTTAGTAACATCAATAAAAATGTTTAACTACTCTGAATATTTTTACCTAAATATATTGAAGATCTTCAGTCTTCAGATAGTGCAAACCTTTCTTGTTTGTGTTTACATAAAATAAAAATCTCTCGAGAAACCGAAAAAAGAAGATATATATTGAATTTTATTCAAATTGATTGGCTGACCGAGGTTGGTGTTACATAATACTGTATGGTATATATGATAGACTCAGATCGACGTCCAGTCTCTAATCTACGTCCCCTCTTCAAATCGGCGTCCACTGACGCCATTATCTCCTATCACGGTCCATTTTTAAGATATTTTTAAATCGGTGTCCTTTCCAAACTCGCATATTTATAGGTCTGTTTACACGATCAAAGTTTGCCATCAAAAATAATTGTAATGACAGTTTTGTTTTGCGTGTGTTTTTTTTTATCTGTTTCTTAAAGTTGTTATTTTTTGTTTTGTGTGTTTTTAAAGCATTTTCCCATTCATTAATATTATTTAGGGTTAGAGTTAAGGTTATGGTTATGATTAGGGTTAAGGTTAAGTTAGGATTAGGGTTAGGGTCCTCCAAAGTAGAAGTACAATGTACTCTGACTCTGGTTTTGTCCCTTCACCATCACTGTTTCAAAACCATGTCCTAACTTGTTTGAAGTATACGTCAGTAACGTAATTGGACGTCGATCTGAGTCTTGCATATATATTTCTTAATTTGTTTGACATATATTTTGGTATTACTTTCAGATGATTATATTAAAAGCACATTTACTGTGTAGGTGTTTCATCAGAACATTTTACTATAAGTTTCTCTGATAACCTTTCAATAAAAAAAAATAAAAATTACTTGCTATAGGATATTCACCAGTATACAAAGTTACAGTTTGATTGGTTTAGAGTTTCCATTTATTTTGTGTAGTTTCTTGTTTCTGTTTGATAATGGTAGTCTATTTTTACCAAAGATCAATTAGTCAGTACTTGTGTTATAATTCCACAAATAACATTTACTTCTGTGTGTAAAGATGCTGTACTATAAAAGGTTGTAACAGTTACACAATAATTACGGGAGTATATAAATCTTTTTGGACACAATCTTGATTAATCGTTCGTTATTATTGCTCAGACCTATTTATAGAATAAGGTTTAGATAAGGCAATCGTGGTCTTGTCAAATTTGTCACATTTATAAAAACATAAGAATTTACAGTGTGAAAAAAAGTATTTTTTTATATTTACATCAAATATTTTTTTTATATTTTTTAAGACAAAAATTGTTTTAAAAAATGCATTTTATTACATATTTTTTCTAGAATGTCATTGACAAACAGGATTGAAAAGTATTTGATACACGAATTTTGATTACAGTTTATAAATTAATTCGTGCATTAACATGGTTAGAAAATATTATTTGTGGAATTGTAATAGTGAAAATGTATCTTCACAGCTGTGCATTGCTTCAATTAGAATTGGCTCATAAAATTGTGAAAGTAATCTCTCCTCAAGTGCAATATTCAAATAAAAACCTATTTTTGATTAAAACATGTTTTATTTTACAAATCATGTCGCATTTAAATTGTTATTTATCACATGTATAGAAAATCAAATAGCTATTTTCACATGTTATTTTACTATACATATTAGGTAGATTTGTAAAATTAATATTGTGAGGGTAGTTACTCAGTATTATAGTACATATATCAGATAAAGATTTTTCACATTATTTTTGGAATTTTTTGCTGTTGCGCTTGTTAGCCATTTCATCATAATGGAACCTATCTAGGAGATTTTGTCAAGAACACCATTTAGTTTGGATGATTTTTTTCATGATTTGTAGAATTTGTTTAAATTTTTGGAAACCGGCAAATTTTAGACCTTTGAAGAAACTACCTGTCATATTACATTTATTAAAAAAAAATGTATTATGATGCAACTTATTGGTTTTTAGATCATAAAATAGTTTTTTTTGTTCTGTTTTCAAAGATTTCAATGTTTGTCAACATTTATTAATATGATTGAAATCAAAAGACTATAAAAGAGCTACCATTGGCATTGATCTTATGGTAGTTGGATTTTACATCTACCTGTGATATCAGCCATGGCAAGGTGTACAGAATAAAACCTTAAGTGAAAAGTTTGCTGGTGTCTCCAGTACAGTCAGTGGTTTTCTTATGAGTCCTCTTTCAATAAAACTGATTGCCACAGTATATCGTAATGATGTTGGAGAAGTGGCATTAAACATATACAATCCTAATCAAAAGACTTCATTTCTCATGAAATGGTTAAACTGATGTTTGTGCAAATTTATATACCGTATTTAGGGTTGCATAATGCGCAGGATTTTACCCAGATTATTTATTTTGTAGGAGGGATGCGCATTATAGACAAGAACAATGTGTTTCACTCTTTTTCAGACCGGAAAATTACATGTCGGCCATTTTTTTTTCCGTTTTTTTTTAAAGTCGTCTGTTTCGTATTTTTATATTTGACACTATCCCACAAAAATAATGAATTAAATAAAATGAGCCTAATAATGTATTAATTAGTGATGAATTACAACTGTCTTGTGAAATCGTTTTTGTAAAGGTTTACCTTTGTTCGAGAATAAAATTTAAGATTCGGAATTTAAACATGTATTTACCGATGTTGTGCTACATTTCGTATCCAGTACTAAACATCCGGACACAAATAAAATTGTAGGAAAATGACATATTAAAACTTAAAACAATTAATATTGTTCAATATTATTCAAGTTTAAAGAATATAAATAGTTCTAGTATTCACTCAGAAGAAGAGACACGCTCAAAGCTATCAAAAATATATACGATTGACATTTAATTCTTACATTTCCGACCACGATTTTTTTCAAAAGTCCATGCGCATTATAGACACGAACAAGTTTTTTTCTGGAGATTTCCAAGGCCAAGAGGGGGTGCGCATTATGCACCAATGCGCATTATGCAACCCTAAATACGGTACCACACTAAATTTTGACCATGCTTCAATAGCTTTAAAGATCTGGTTGGATAGGACATGACAGCCAAGTTAATCAATACTATAAACTTTTGTTTCAAAACTTGTATGAAATCTAAAACCCCTTGAAATTATTTAGTTATAACAAAACAGAAATCACTGCTGACAGGCTATGGATACTGCCAGTCATTTTTCACAAAATTAAATGGTGTTGTTGACAAATAGCATGTAGACCAGACCAAACTGTCATCCATGTTGTGTTTTTGTATATGGGAAGTTTTTAAAGTTATTTTGTTCATTGCTGCGTTGACATAAAGTTTTTATGTTTTTTAATAAAGCAAAGTCCTTATTTATAAAATGGTGTTGTGTTGTTAGTAACTGTCTCAATTTGTATATTTAATGAAGCCTTGTAATTTGCCGTTAATTTTTAACTTTTTTAGATCTTTCTAACACATAACATTTTGTGTAATATTTCTTCTGAATAAAAACTTTAGAAGTAAACTTTGTACTAATTTTCTACTAACATGCTAACGAATCTTGCTTTTCTTTACTTTGTGTACTGTCTGCTCTTTTGTGAACGACTATATTTTCATGAGGTAAACCGTCGTGACGACCCGCTGTTTATTGAGGCTAATTGAAGAATTTATTAGTTAAAAGGTTGGAGGGAGTGGAGTGGCATTACATCATAGATTTGAAATAAAATATTTGTGACGAAAGAAGTTGCTTTTCTAGGTTGGTTGATTGGAAAGAATATAAGGTCAAATACATTGTATATCTGATTGATGTGCAATAATTGTACCCGTTTTAGAATCGGTAAACAAATAAATGCCATTGCATCAGTTTGAGTCACATTTATGCTGGAGAGAATAGTGTGGAAAACATGTCAACCTTTTTACCAGACAATCTGCCAAAACCATGTTTCAGACCTTAGAATTACACAATATAGTATATACATGAAAGAAACTACAAGTGACCAACTTACAGAAAAAGGTGAAAACAATATTGGATCAGTACATTGTACTTTGTTTCATGCTTATGTTACTAACAGTAGATTCTATCATTATTTTTCTTTTCTTTCTGGGACTTCCACATGTCATTACCAACACAAATGTATGGATGGATGTTTTAACAAACTTTTGAATATCTCTTATGCAACAGATCCTTCTAAGGTCTGAAACATGGTTTTGGCAGATAGCTCACTGAAACAACAGTTGGTGGGTAGACATGTCGCTTTGGATACTGCCAGTCATTTTTCACAAAATTAAATGGTGTTGTGGACAAATAGCATGTAGACCAGACCAAACTGTCATCCATGTTGTGTTTTTGTATATGGGAAGTTGTTATGTCGCTCCACTCTGACACTTTAATATGATTTCGATGCTATCAATATTTGCTCTTGATCCTTAATTCTGTGTGCTAATTGAAGAAGCAACAAATACTAATTTCATAGACTTTTGACTCTACCAAGGCTCCTACCCACAATATACCACACTTGAGAGTGCTAACCATTGCCCAAAATAATAAGAAATGCTATTTATGAACATGCTCACAAGAAAAAATCTCATTTCAAAGTAAGAAAATAATTCTTTGATGTCCTTAATCTTGAAGCCAAGTATTGTCTTCAGCAATTACGAACACCAGATGAAATGTAGAGTACCAAAGTCAGTGGATATATTCAGCTCCCCAGGTTCAAAGGGTCATGTGAACTTTTGTCACCACTTTTTGACCGTTATATGTGTCCTTGATCTGAAGCAAACTTGTGACTTGAATAGTCGTCAATATTATTTGTGTATTTGATTTTCATTCAGAAATGTTCTGATGGGTCAATTCTTCTTTCTGAGTGGGTGAATTTTTAAATAATTTCATCTCAGAAACCACATGTATGGTTGAATTGTTACATGTGTAGTTTATTTGTTGGGTTTTTTTTTGTCATCACTGCAGGACATAGTAAAACACATAGACCAAATTATTCTTCCTCAGGATATACAAATGGCATTTCATCTGCTTGATAAAGGTTATTTCATCTCCGGACATTTCATGTACCTAAAACACCTTCGTCAGTGACATGCGGCATTCATGTACTTAAAACACCTTCGTCAGTGACATGCGGCAGGTCAGTGGTTTTCTTCGGGTATTCCGGTTTACTCCACCAATCCACTGGCCGCCACGTTATAACTGATGTATTGTTGAAAGTGCTGTTAATTACCATAACTCTAAAACGCCTTTTAATAATACCTTTCTTCTTCCATTAACCAAGTAATATATGTTGTCCCCTGCTAACTACAGGAGATGGAAGAAGTATAAATCATAAAAAGTTCACAATACATCACTAAATCCTAGTTACAATTACCATGCATCAAAGTTCATGATGCAGCGCTAAAACAGATTACAAATCTCGTATATCAAATTCAACTTTCAAACACAGAGCGTTATAACGGTACAATCTGAAAATCTTTTATTACCCGTTGTACTGTGTGTAGGTAAGTTCTACAAATGAAACTTCATGTATTGTTGAGAAAGTTATTTTTAGGTTTTGTGCATTGTAGCCATAACTTCATGGCATCTCATTTTGTTAGCTCACCTGACCCGAAGGGTCATGTGAGCTATTGCCATCACTTGGCGTCCGTTGTCGTCGTCTGTCGTAAACTTTTTCAAAAATCTTCTCCTCTGAAACTACTAGACCAATTGAAACCAAACTTGGTTTGAATCATCACTAGGGTGTCTAGTGTCAAAATTGTGTCTGGTGATGCCGTGCACCAACCAACATGGCCACCGTTACTAAAAATAGAACATATGATAAAATTGCAGGTTTTTGGGTAATAACTCAAAAACCGTTAATAATATCAAAAATCTGACATGGGGTAAAAATGATCAGCACAGCAAGATCTACCTACCCTGCAATTTTGAAGTAAATCTGATTACCCATCTTGGAGTTATTGCCCTTTTTTCATCAAATTTT
>MJUT01054231.1:16282-31403 GCA_002080005.1 Gigantidas platifrons | reverse complement strand
TAGGGGTGGGGATCTCAACCATTAAAAAGTTCACTTCTGGTAGGGGGTGGGGTAATACCCCCGGGGCATGAGCTATAAGGCATTTAATTTGCCTAGTCACCCTGATCATAAATATATATGGTTTAGGGTGGGTATCTCGGTCACATTTTTTTTATACAGATTCATTTTAACTGTATTATACTAAAGTAAATTATATAGAATATTTTTTTTTTTTTAGAATATTTTATTAATCCAATTAAGGACCCTTGCGGGTTTATTATTTCATACAATGATTACAATGATTAGAATACATAATACAAATTAAATTGATGAATTATAATAACGATTTACTAGGAGGGAAGCAGGCACTCAAGGGATATAAAAAAAATAATATAAAAACAGCAACCGTTATATATTTCATGGATTATTCCCCTTTGTTCAAGATTAGAAACTTAAGGAAATGTAGGAGGTTGATTCCCTCCTAGGAATGTAGAACTTAAATTAGAGTTATCTCTCTTTCCACAGATTAAATTGGAGTTATCTTTCTTTTCACAGAAAACAGATTTGTTTAGAAAGCATACAATCATAAAAATGAATTGCATGTGGCGGCCATGTTTGTCAATGGATCGGGACGAAATGAGCAATCTTTATAGAGGACCTTCCATAGATGCTTCCTACCAAGTTTCAATTCATTTGGATCAGTAGTTTCAGAGGAGAAGATTTTTAAAAATAGGCCAATCAGAAACAAGAATTGCTTGTGGTGGCCATCTTTGTTAATGGATCGGGACTAAATGAGCAATCATTATAGAGGACCATCCATAGATGCTTCCTACCAAGTTTCAATTCATTTGGCTAAGGGCTTTCAAACCAGAAGATTAAAATGTGAAAGTTAACGGACGACGGACGCCAAGTGATTGCAAAAGCTCACATTGCCTTTGGCAAGGTGAGCTAAAAAAAAAAGAAGATTAGAACTCACTGTACTGTGAACAATAAAAAAAACTCAATTAATTTATGTATGTATACAAGTACATACCTGTTTACTCTCGGATCATATCTTACAGCAATGTAAAAGTCTGTGTAATAAAACAAAGCAATAGATCCCATCATCCACAATACATTCTGTATGCTGTATGGATAATCTCGACTTCTGTATTTTCCAAACTTCTTTTCAAATTTTTTCCGTGTTGCTTCATCTAGATTTTCACTCAAAGTAAATTTTTCTTTTGGCTTTTCCTTTTCAAGAAAATCTGTAAGAGAAAAAAAAAATACATTTGTCATTACAGTAAATACAACAAATCTTTGTAATTGTGACCAAAATTGTGTTAGTCAGCATACATATGATTATTGGTTTTCAGTACATGTAAATGTCTGTGTTTACTTACTTTCACTGTATATATTTATGTAAATCTTGTTTTTTTTATTTTAATTGTTAATTTGTAATCAAGTATAAGGTACCAAATAACTTTTATTTTATAAGTTTATAAATCTGAAAGTACATTCTGTACATATTATGCTATAAAAAAAATAATTGTGAAAAAAAAATATCCAATGCACATCTTTTTGGAAAATTTGAAGCAATGAGCTGAAACCCCCCAGACATTTAAATGAAAACATTTGTAATTGAAACAAAAAATATACAAGACATTCACTGTACAGTTTGGGTTACTAGTATTTATATTATATTTTCAGGCAAAAATTGAAATGCTCTTTTGTACGTAAACTGAAATGATAATACAAATATATCTTTCCCCTTCAGCCAAAAATCTGTATCTAATGGTTTTGGATTTTACTTCTATGTCATCTTCTGATTTAATATACATGTATGATTAATTTCTGTTGATAATATGATTCTGTTGTCATCTTCAATACATAAGCATCTCAAAACACATTTAAATAAACATACATGTACAACTGTACGTAATCTTTGATACTTGGAAAGTCTGGAATTCAACTTATTTCTGTGTTCAATAATATATTCCATCTTAATAGTACTCTAAGTTTTGGAGGTGCTCTATCATATTAAAGAAGGCTAACTAGAAGCATAAGAAGAAAAAGGAGAAGTTTCGATTGAGTACTACTAACAGGAATTTATTCATGCTGGTACATGTAGGTCTTACAAAATAAATAAACAAACTTCAAGTCTTTCATGACCTCCATTAATTATGCATGTATCAAAGTGAAATCCTGCACCAAATTACCAATTTATTCAGTGTAAACAACAACAAAAAAAAGGGAAGACAAATGATGACATAAAGACTCCAATAATAACAATAAATGTGTAAGTGTTATGGTGTCTGTGAAAACTGTAAAAAAATTGGGAAAAGGTTTTACAAACTTTTACAATTTGACACCCGGGTTGACCTTTCTGTAAATACTGATTGGATGCCTGTGATGTTAAAAATAAACATATAACCAAAGACAAGTTGCATATTATAAATATAAATGTCTCAAAGTGATCAATTTTTGTTGGAAGATTTATGTTTTAATTCAAAGTTTTAAGCAGGAAGTACATTAATGATATAAAAATAAATGATCTTGGGCTCAACCTACAAAAAAATGTAAGTGGATTTGTGCAGCTATAGCAAATAAAAATTTAAAAGCCAGTGAATTGTCCTTTAGTACATTGCATAATCAATAAGGGAACAACCATTTCATCTTAGTAAGGGACGATTTGAGAAAAAAACAGGCTCAAAATTTAAAATGAAGTAAAAAATATTAGGAATAGGATGGAAATATTTTATTTATGATGCTCTTTTGAGAGCTAATTTCTTGCCTAAATTCTAATATATTCTTTCCAGACTTGCCTTATCAATGTTATAAGCCAGCGAAGCTGGCATTTATGTTAGAAATATCAAGAAAAAAAATATATACTGATGGCCTAAAAATCTTTCGTTCACAAGAACTACTTCCTGTATCCTTGGAGACACACGTACAATATGGCGGCGGTGAGATCACGTCGACTCTGTTAGGATGCGCAGTAATCTGGTACTCATGGACTAGATTCCACCCTAAAAAATTTGTCCCCGATATATCTCGGCCCAAAAAATGTTGACACTATTTTGATGCAATGGATGAGCGTGAAATTGCAAGATAATTTTCAGATTCACGAGCATTCATAGTCGTGCCTGTTTCATATATCTGAGTTAATATTGTTTAAAAAAAATTATTGGACTACGTCCAGAGATGTTAACTTTTGAAAGTGCCTCTCAGGTAGATCCATCATCAACTTTTTTACGTGCGATGCGCAACAACAAAATTGTTAATAAATGATTATTTATTCATTATTTAGAATAACAAATCAGATAACAAGTGTATATATATATATATAAATAAATAGATATCTGGTAATGTACATGAAATGAAAAAGTGTTGTTAGCACATTATGAGCTAGAAGCTTTGCTGTCTTGTTCCTTTCTATAGTTCACCACAGCCTGTTTTGCACTTTTACTGGGTTTGTACTTACAGCATTCCTCATCAATATTTAATTTTGTGGCTAATAATTTGCACAAAGTATCATTATTTAGTTGTGACCTGAAACATGTAAATATTTTCCTAACACAACTGAACACTGTCAGCATTTGAGTGGGCTATAAAGAAATGAGTACTGCAGATTGTGCAGAATGCATAACAATCCGCTCTGTCACTTTTTGTCAAAAAGTTAAATTCCTTGAACCACTCGTTTTGAAATCTGCTGTTGCATCGTTTCCTTTTCCACGGAGGTGAAGCCATTTTGTCCGTCGTTAATGTAATCAATGCGAAGAGTTCATTTCAAATCTTGTTAATAATGTAGGGTGGAGAACAGAACAGCGAAAAACAGCCGTTGTTTACTTCCGGTTATGAAACAAAAAATTTTAATCGTAGAAATTGTCTACCGTGAGTTTTGGACTATATATCGGGAGGCGGGAGTTTGACCCTCGAAACCGTGAGTCTCCCGGTGATATTGGGAGAGTTAACATCTATGACTTCGTCCCAAGTTAGGTAACATGTGCACCTATTATCATAATTGTACGTGTTATAATCAGGAGCCTTGACATTGCAAGACTTTAATAATTGTATGTGTTATAATCATAATGATTTAAATATTACCTAATGTGGATTATTGCTTCGCTGGCACTACAGGTAGCACATGTCTCATATTAATGTTCAATAACCATTAAATATTGATTTCAAAATTTTCGCTAGTAGAAATGTAATTTAGCTAGTGGAAACAAATTTTTACTGACTATTTTTTTCTAGTGGAAAAAAAGTTAAATTCGATCCCTGATTAGGCTGTGATTGGATAAAATTTTGACAGTCTCAACCAAAAGTGAGGAGTCCAGGATTCGGCGAAGCAAATTGTAAGTATATCTGCTCATGTAGGTAACTAATAAACCATTTATATTACCATAGAGACAGTATTTACTCATACATAAACAATGCTATCCTACATGTATATCCCCCATTATCGCGATTTTTTTTTATCGTATACTTTTATTCAAATCGGGGAGGGTCTAAAACCAGGACAGGTATTTTTCAGTAGTTTTATATGTATAACTTTTGAACGACATAAGATATTTTCATGATCTAAACTCCATAATAAAGAAGAGATTAAAGGCTTTAATTTGATATAAAGATTAAAAAAAAATATTGACATTTGATACCCTAAATCGTAGCAGGACAGTGTTTTTCAATGGCGGAAATGACGATAATTTGTATCAAAATATTTGTTTTGATCACGTATAACACTTTTAAATCAAATGTCTGTCAAATACATTTTACACCATTTTAAAGCTTATATCTCAAGGATTTATAATATGTATAGTTTATTATTTTTGGATAAATTTTTTTTGAGAAATCGTGGCAGGACAGTCGACAATTCAGCTTCAAAATCGGACATTCAGTATGCCATTTCTTAAAAGTAAAATCAAATTTCCGAAAATTGTGAGATATCTGTCAAATTATTTTTATATCATTGTAAAGCTGGTATCATACATATTATAAATATATTTAGTTTATTAATGTAGGGTTAATAGATTTTGAGATATCGTGGCAGGACAGTGGACAATTCAGCTTCAAAATCAGACATTCAGTATGTCATTTCATAAAAGTAAAAGCAAATTTCCGAAAATTGTGAGATGTCTGTCAAAATATTTTTATAACATTGTAAAGCTGGTATCATACAGATTATAAATATATTTAGTTTATTAATGTAGGGTATTTAGTTTTTGAGAAATCCTGGCAGGACAGTCGATCATTTCAGTAACAAAGTCGTTAATTAATCAGTGATCATGAATGAGAAGACTATGAATTTTGAAATTTAAAGCTATATTTTAAAAAAATGTAAAATGTCTGTCAAATAAATGTTATACGATTCTAAAGCTGATATCGTAAGGATTACAAATATATTTATTTAAATCATTTTGGATTAATAGTTTTTGAGAAATCGTGACAGGACAGTCGACTATTTCAGTAACAAAGTCATTAATTAATTAGTGAACACGAATAAAGAAGACTATGAATTTGTAATGTATAGCCATATTACAGAAAACAGTAAAATGTCTGACAATTAAATTTTATACTCTTTTAAAAGCTTACATCATGAATATTTTAAACCTACCTATTATATTAATTTAGGACATGGATAGTTTTGGAGAAATCGTGGCGGGAAAGTCTACTATGCAGTGCCAAAATCGCACATTATATATTAAAGCAGATTTATGAAATGTCATTAAATTAACAAAGTTTGACTCAACCACACTGCTCTTGCACTTGACCTTACCTTTTTTAGACACTTTTACCTTCGGAAATACAGAAAACTGGCCCTTTTCAAGACAAGAAATGAGATGGTCCCGCACGAGTTGTTGATTGAATTCAATATGTAAACCACCAGAAAAACTTGTGAAACAAAACTCTACAGCATTAGCAATGGCAAACAACCCACAATCAATTTTATTGGTCTGTTTTTGAACCTCTGGAATCTTAGCCAACAACCTTTTTTTTTACTGTTTGAATATACCTGAAACAACTGTATCTCAAGAGATGTAGTTAGTTTGTCATACATGCTGTCCAAAAGAAATAACTCATTTGTATGTGTAAGAATCGAAGTGACCCAATGATGATTTCCTGTGTGGTGAATCTGAACGGCTGGACCCTGTTTTTCTGTAAAACTGTTATTTGAAACCCATTTTTTGAGTGTAGTGTTGTATGCAGGGGCATTGCATGGTGTCTGAAAGCCACTAACGAGTATAAACTGTTTTGATAAGATGTCATGTACTTCCTCAATGATATCTGATGTTAAACACTGTTTACCTGCTATGATGTTCTTGTCCTTTTGTGTAAGACTGCCGACCCAAGATGACGTGTCACTAAGTATTTGTTCCTGTATTTTTGATGCAGAAAATTCAAGTTTTACCTTTTTTGAAGGTAATGAATCTGGTGTGTGTGTATCTTCTGCAGATCTTTTGTTATCAGGGGTAAATGGACGATAAAGATCGGGTAGGTCGCTGCATGATGATCTGTCTTCTTGTATTGTGTCAAGGTTGAATTGGAGCTTCTTTTTTGATATTGGTGTTTTCCTGGACTTGTGTACATCCTTTTTATCAGTGTTTTTGGTGCTGAGAATGGATGATGGTGTTTTTGGTGTGTTTGTGACAAATGTGGAATCTGGTGCTGGTTCTACGATCGGCTCATAGTCGTTTGGTCTAGGTTGCTTCTTACCCGATTTCTTTTCAACTCTTTTGCGTGTGTTTTTTGTAAGAAGTCGAAGGTCAACCAATACTTAAAATCACCACGTAAATGATTCCAGCATGTAAGAATGGGACAATCTGGTAGTATAGTTCTGATAGCCTTCTTCAAACCTGATTCCCTGTCAATAACAATGGGGATTTTCTTCTTCATGATCTTAGGAACAGCAGTTTTAAGAAAATTGAAGAGGGTCTCATGAACACTACCGAACTTCCTATCGTAAATGACAAAGGCAAGGGGAATGAGTGGAGTCTCCTTAAAATTGTATATTTCATATTTAAGAATTTGATATAAAAAAAAGACTTTAATAAGACTATATAAATCCTTGTTTATATATATCATAATATTATATATGTTCCTAGAATTGTTGTCAGTGATTTGGTTATTCATAAAAAGTGTAGTAATAACCACAAATAGTACACTGATCCATCACTAAATCTACATTTTAATATCTGTAAAAGGAACTAACACAGTTATATATTGGTTAGCAGACCCTAACATTTTTTAGAAATTCGGATTTACCTTTTAAAATTGATCTAGCGAATTTTCGATATTTGCAAAGAATAGTCGACTGCCCTGCCACGATTTCTCAAAAACTATTTACCCTATATTAATAAACTAAATATATTTATAATTTGTATAATACCAGCTTTACAATGATATAAAAATAATTTGACAGACATCTCACAATTTTCGGAAATTTGCTTTTACTTTTAAGAAATGACATACTGAATGTCCGATTTTTAAGCTGAATTGTCCACTTTCCTGCCACGATATCTCAAAAACTATTTACCCTACAGTAATAAACTAAATATATTTATAATTTGTATAATACCAGCTTTACAATGATATAAAAATAATTTGACAGACATCTCACAATTTTCAGAAATTTGCTTTTACTTTTAAGAAATGACATACTGAATGTCCGATTTTGAAGCTGAATTGTCCACTTTCCTGCCACGATATCTCAAAAACTATTTAGCCTACAGTAATAAACTAAATATATTTATAATCTGTATGATACCAGCTTTACAATGATATAACAATAATTTGACAAACATCTCACAATTTTCGGAAATTTGCTTTTACTTTTAAGAAATGACATACTGAATGTCCGATTTTGAAGCTGAATTGTCCACTGTCCTGCCACGATTTCTCAAAAAGTATTTATCCAAAAATAATAAACTATACATATTATAAATCCTCGAGATATAAGCTTTAAAATGGTGTAANAAATTCCGGTATTTCACCATTCTCTATCCAGAGTTGTTGTTCCTGCTACGCTACACAACATCTCTGTCAACGCCCATTACACAAGATTTTTGTAAAATTTAGAAACAGTAAAAAACATCTACTTAAAATTGTTTTAATTATTGTAAATATCAATAAAGATGAAAATTAATCATTCATGTCATATCAATTCTCTCTTAAAAATGATTTGTGATCGTTTTTAACTTTTTAATTTTTACCTCCGCAAAATAGTTCTCCAAGAAGTGGGGTGTAAAATCATTCTTAAGAGAGAATTGATTTGAAATGAGTGATTTATTTTCGTCTTTATTGATATAGGAATGTTCGCCAATCTCATTAGTGATGTCATATTCACTAATTTTAGACCAGCGGCAGAATTATGAAAAATGAAATTTAATGCACCCATCGAACACACACCTATATTATACATCAATGTGAAGAGGAAAATGTGAACTTTCAAATTAATGATGCCGTAAGTCTCAGAAATGGTCAGATTTTTGCTAAAATAAGGTCAAAGGTCAACAATTATATAATTCCAAATATTGTATTAAGGTGAAAATTCATAACTATTGTCAAACTAAAGACAGGTGGACCAGCTAAAAGTTTATGATTTAATTATACATTTATGTAGGCTGTAGAAAATATCAAAACAATTATTGAGTAACGTAATTTGACGTCGAAATCGACGTTTTTTTTAACAGAAGTGACACTTTATCCACTTGTGTGCTCTTTTTGTTTCCATACACAAATGACCTTGACCTCCATTTATTGAAATTTACATCAGAATGAAGAGGTTTCATACCTTTTTATATTCTGATCCATCACTGGTAAGTTATGGATGGGATAGAATTAAATTTACTAGTTTTCATCCAGCTGAGTAATTTAGTCTGAATGAGTTGTTTGTCTTACACTAATGGCGTCTCTGATGTTTATGACTTTCAAACTTCTGTGAGTTTTTCCTTTTCCGAAAACAAATCATTCTAACGTATTTTGACGTTTTTCTTACGTTTTGATTGCATCTATGACATTACAGAAGTACTCTTTTATATTACCTTTGGCAGCTGTATCAAGGTCAGAAAAATACCTCAATTACTAAAATTTGCAATACTTTGTTTTCCAAAAACAAATATACTCGATTTTAAACAGGATTATGAGTCTTCGTCTTCTAAATCTCTCTTGTGTGTATTGATATTACGACAGAGATCTGACGCTTGGCATGAATAGAGTTCAGTACAGGACACATTCTGTTCGAAACACTTACAATCCCTACTGCACACTGATTTCACTTTGCATGTGCATACTAAATCTTGAAGGAAATCAGATGACATTTGACCTTCAAATAAGACAGGTTCCAGACCGAACTTTCCCTCTTTCCAACCGTAGTGGAGATCGAGGTGATCCAATAACTGCCCTAGCTTCGTGTGCATTCATCCAGATTGTTCTTTGCAAAGAAATTCTCAACACATGCTGCTTAAATGTTGCTTCATAAGGTGGAAGTCTAATCAAGCTGGAATATTTACATGTGGCCAGTTTAACGCGGAACCTGTTCAGGTCGCTATGACAGCGGTTTGACTTTCCCTTCGGATCATACAGCCTTGATATCAGTTTTCGACAGACGTCAACCGAATCATCTACGTCTGCGTTGATAAGTCAGTGAATTGATCGGGCGTTTCTTTCAGTGCTCTAAGCATAGATGTTTTGCCGATTCCAAAGAAAGAAGATGTAGTATCACACCCTGTAATAGCATGTGCAGCAGGTAAGATATTGCACACAACTGAATTTAGCGACTTACACAACTCATGAACAGGAATATAACACCGACAATCCTTAATGCTGGTGACCATTCCTGTTTGGAACCATACCTCACACGTGCTTGTCATTTGTGGAAAATAATATATCAAAAGCACGAGAACGTTCGTGTCTGGAGATTTTACCATAATACGACCTTTTTACCTTGGTTTCCCTATAAAGTTTGTCAGCATTTAGTACATGCAAAATTATACGTGTATCTGCCTCTTCTTGTGTACTTAGCAAATCACTGCAATAAGTTATACCATTGAGCGCTATCATCTTCACCGTCTCTGGATTTTGAAATGATCTAGCAAGGTATAACTTTTTCCCCTCCTTGAGACAACTGTTTTCACTTAAGTACCTAACAACTTGTAATCACCAAGAAATCTTATCAATGACTGTTTATTTTCACCTGAGCTCAGAAATTTTTTCCCAATCTGGAATGATTCTTCCTTCGATGATCTGAAAAACTTTTGCAGTGAAGAAAGACTTGGACCGACGTTCTCGTTCCGCACTTTTGATTGAATTTTTGATGTCATATCCATCGAAGCAAACTGAAAGGAAGCAACCTGATGTCGAACAAAGTCCATTGCCAACTCACCATCATTTCTATACTTTTTTGCATCAACAGATTGCAACAATACCATACCATCTCTGATATATGTTGTTTTAGAAATATCAAATATAGGAAGTGTTGGAGTTACCAATACATCCTGTTCCAATAGGTCAGATAAGTCTGCCTTGCAAGTTTTACGCATAGTGCCATCGTCATGAAAAATGGCTGTCGGGATTGGGCCAATTGGGTAGGACAGAACTTTGTCAACAGTAACATCATCACGACAATTTACTAAAACCAAAGCACGACGGAAAACAAGCTTGGGATTTATATGCACATTTACTATGTCACCAGAACGACACTTCACTTTTGTTTTTATTGTCATATCCTCGAATGACTTCAGTTTAGATCTTCGAATCGGATTATAGAAACTACGAGACTGGCCATTTGACAAAGAACCTTCAACAAAAGATTTAGCCATTTTTGTACCTTCATCAATAGAATTCAACAGGGAGTCTTGAACATCTTTCGATGCGTGCATCCCTGTTGAAATATTTATAATAGGAGCGGGATGTAAGGCAATGTCAATAGGATCTGTCATTTTATTTCGTATAATATGGTCTATCAAATCATTGACCTGCTGTTCATCACGTTTCATTGCTGCAGGTTTGTGTCTTCGTGTGATGCTTCAATTTCGGTTGCTAAGCCAGATCTGTCGCGCATTTCTGAGCTGAAGTGACCAAGAACATGCCGAGTCAATACGTGTTAACCATTAGAACAATTGGAAATGTTTCAAAAACGAATGATAAAGCAGTTGCTCTCATTACCAACAAGATGTCCAGATCCGGCAATTTATATGCTAACAGGTATTCTTCCTATAGAAGCTCAAATACATCTCAAAGCATTAGTATTTTTCAACAATGTTTGTCACCAGGAGGAATCAAGCATAGAGAAGAAATTAGCTGTCCGTCAACTAACTGTAAAAGCAGACTCAAGCAATAGCTGGTTTATATGTATAAACAATATCCTTAGAAAATATGATATGAAAGAAGCTAGCACCTATTTGGAAAATCCTATATCAAAGTCGAAATGGAGCTCAGTTGTAAAATCAAAAGTCCGTGAATATTGGAGTAGTCATATCCACATGATGTCCCAGATGAACTCATCTCTACAATTTCTTAGTAGTAAAAACACTTATAAAGGAAATATTCATCCAATTTTAAAACACAAATATTATTCAGCACTTAATATCGATAGAATACCAATCAAGCTCAGAATTGTGACAGGAACCTATGTACTGCAAACAAATAGAATAAAGTTCTATCGAGAGGAATCAGACCCTACATGTTTACTTTGCGGAAACGCTGAGGAGACGATTCAACATTTTATATTAGAATGTCAGAAACTCGAATCTGAAAGGGCGAAAATTCTCATGGAAATATCAGTCACATGGAACAACATACAGAACTGGGAAATATCGTTCACAGACCTAGACAATATTAGCCAACTCCAAATTCTATTGGACAGTAGTAACTATAACAAGGTGAAAATAGATCCAGCAAATGCCACCCGAATTGAGCTTCTTGCAATAAGATTATTATTTAGACTCCATATAAGAAGGATTAAAATACTGGAATCTTATGTCAAAAGATAACTTCAATCCGTTTATTTTCCATATATAGGAACTGGAGGTCTATAGACCAAGAAATATAGCCTCAACAAAAGAGGGAGGGTGATCAACAACAACAACTGCACACATAATGGAAATGAGAAATATAGACATTTTATTTATCTCAACCGTATGACAGTGAGTGCAATTTTTACCTTTTAGAACTATATATACTTTTAATACGAAAAATATGCTAAGAAACTTAAGATATAAAGACAATTTCATATTTTAAATGTGTATTCCTTGTGGATTGTGGAGCCTCTTTTAACTGTGAGAAACCTTTTAATCCAAATGTAAATAAGCCAATTTTAAACTGGTGGATGGTGTGTGTTTTTATTAATGAGTCATTGTGATGGAAACAGCACAGTGTATAGATGTACAGCTGCACCACATTAGTTCAACATAGAAATATGGTTCCTCTACACAGGGGGTTATGATCCAGAGGTAAGGTAAGGTTAACCCGACGATTCCACCGTTTCCTTTAGATTCTTTAATAATGGGTTTTTTTCGGTTGCCATATCGCCACATATGCCATTGAAAGTTTCAGAGTGTAATTAGATGGAAAATGAAATATTTTAATCGTGTTGTTTTCGCTTGGTAACAAACGAAATCAGTGAAATTTCGTGTTAACCACGCCTCTTGAATTCAGAGAGATTTAAAAATTAATCATACACATCCGAACAAAAAACAGATTGTTAGTTTTGTTCATTTATGTCTTATCTATATATTCTGATATGAAAATGTGACTGTAAAACTACGAATCATTTAAAATATTAAGACTTTTGTGTATACGTGTAAATTTTCAAAAACCACAAAAACACTAAAAAAACAGTTTTTATAAAAATCAGACCATACGATTTTCTTACGGCATGTGAAATATTTTAGTTTAATGTATAGTCTTTCATTTTAAAGCGTTTCCAGGTGTGTGTTATGTGGGTGCATTAATCTCTTTAAATAAACGTCTTTTCAGATGTCGCCGCTGGACTATTTGCATGTCATTAAACAAATAATTGGTTGGCAGTAAAACAATAACGTAATTGACAGGAAAGTAACCAATTTTTAAACTTTTATAACTTTTTTATTTCCAAACCAATTTTTGTTCTGTTAATTGTTTCAGCGACTTAAGAAAATTCATATTTGTTCTGTCAGTTTACATTTTTTTTTATATTGATATGATAAATTCATAATTATATACCATATACAGAAAATATTCCTGAACCCTGCTAATCTGGGTCACGGGTCACGTGTCACTGTGAGTTGCATGTGTAGTCTATTTTTATCTTGGACAATAGTTTATAAATATAGAATCTTGACAATGTAAAGGGAAGATGCTATGTTATATTTATTCATTTGTTTGATTCTGGAATATTGTTGATCATTGATTTAAACAAGAATGTAGTCTATTTTTATCTTGGACAATAGTTTATTTCTAATATAAAATAGTGCATATTTACGCTTCAAAACTAAACGAAACAAGATTGAATTTCCAATCTTTTTATTCTGAATATTTTTATCAAACCTTCGATGTGAATAAATTATTGCTATATAATTTTCCTTTCTGAAAGAATTAGTAAATTATCGTAAATAACAAAATAATAATGACAATTTAAAGTTGACCCTTCATTGAAAGACAAGCGACATTTTTGATTTCCTGCCAACCACACAGGTAAATTTTCAAGCCTGTGACATCACGGCGAACATCCCTATTTACAACAATTAAAACCGTAATTTTAAGTACATTTTTTTACTGTTTCTAAGTTTTACAAGAATCTTGTAAATTGAGCGTTGACAGAGATGTTGTGTAGCGTAGCAGGAACGACAACTCTGGATAGAGAATGGTATTTCACATGTGAAATATCAGTTTTTCCCGCCGGAACTACTTTAGCAAAACTATAAGTGTGGTGGTTACGTCCCTTTTTGTGCAACGGTGAATACACATACGATTGTAAGCTGAAAAAATTCCGCGAAATGCTATTGATGACTTTGGCACATAACCAAGATGACGTCATTGACGTCATATGAAAACTTCCAATTTGAAACGTAAAGAGTAGACGCTATTTGGCTTCGTATATGCTTCAATTGTGATTTAATTTAACTAAAATAAGCTTTCAAGGTAAGCCATTTTAATTATTTTTGTACATTGTTGTAAATATGAAAAATAGGATTTCACATTTTCAAGATGGCAGATCCTTCCAGCTGAACCCTGTAGTATCATTGCTCTTAGATTCACACGCGTGCAATCAAATATACGAATAAAAAAAATATATATAAGAAATTTTGAAAGTCTATATAATAAACAGTATAACTAAATCATACATTTTGAATATCAAAATAAGACCACTCGTGACCGAATACGCATTAACGATTAAACTCGTGGACGGAACAAGTTCCGCCCACTCGTTTAATCCTTATGCGTACTTCGGTCACTCGTGGTCTTATTTTGATATTCAAAATCTACGATTAGTTATATATCGAAAAAAGAGATTACACTACTGTACAAAGTCAAGAAAGTTTGTATTTATTTATTTTTGGAAAACGGCCTCTTTATGTATAAATTCCGTTAAGGACATACGTAGAAAATTCATCTTATTTAGAGAGTGACATATCCACGTGGAACCTTTTTTTCTTTTTTTTCTTTTCTTTTCTTTTGTATTGACCTCCACTGTCTGGAGCACCACTTTTATAATTGTTTCGGAAGCAATTTCGGTTGTTTCGAATCATTTCCATTCCGTCAAAATTTTGTTATTTTCGTCTGCCAGATCACGTGATTTCGATGGAACTGCTGCAATCGTAACTACTCGGCCATTCTCGCTACCCTGCAAATAACCTCGTATGCAGATAGGAGAAATTCTTCTTAAATTGTTTGCCGGAAGTTAATTATATATATAAGCCGCACAAAAATATAGTCCACGAAAATCCAATATGGAAGACTTACTAAGTAAAATCTTTAATCATGCAAAACTAATTAAAACTTTAACTTTTATCCATGAAAATAATTGAAATATAGAAAATTGTTTAAAATATAACTTTATCAAACTTTCATGTAACTGACATGTGAAAAGTAGTACGATTTATACGCCTAATGCATACTAGGTTATTTGCAGGGTAGCGAGAATGGCCGAGTATTTACGATTGGGAACTGCTGGTCCTGAGCT
>MJUT01054222.1:169066-188894 GCA_002080005.1 Gigantidas platifrons | reverse complement strand
TTACTATCTTTGTGTTTAATATATAATTTTCTAAAGATTCTTCATTTGGGTTTTTTGAACTATATAACTGTTCATAATATTTTTTAATTTCTTTTAGTAGTTCTGCTTGTTCACATATTATATCTCCATTTTCATTTTGTAATTTATTTATAGATTTTTTAGCTGGTCTCTTTTTTTCTAAGCCTAAGAAGTAAGAATTGCTTTTCTGTCCCAGTTCCACCCATTTTTCCCTAGACCTCACTTGCGCTCCTTTCGCCTTATCTTCGTAAATTTTGCTTATTTTATGCTCAAAGTCATCAATATTTTTATCTAGATTTGCATCATCATATTGTTGATCATCTTTTAATTTTATTTTAAATTCTAAATCTTTTTCCAGATTTCTAAGATTTTCTCTCGTTGATTTAGCTTTATTTTTACAATAAACTGAAGTTATTTCCCTTATCTCAATTTTTAATGTATCCCATAATAATCTAAAATCAATTGTTTTCTTTGTATTTAAATACCTATCGATAAGGTTATTGATTATTTTTTTATATTCTTCTTCTTTTAAAATTGAATGTTTATTTTATCAAGTTACAGTATGAGAATATTGTTACGTTCTGCTTCCTTATTAGGTAAAGATGACATTGTTTGTTGTGACCTTGGTTTAGCAGAATGGGACGCTTCAGACGATCCATGGGGATAACATGCACGCCATAGTCACAAATGCTGGTTTTTAATCAGATGAAAGGAAAAGAGTTTATCGATGTAATACATGCAGATTGGAAAAAGGTGAGATAATAATAAAGAAAGGAAGGCGTATGCATATTTGTTACCTTGTTTAGCAAGGACTTAATCTAGGGAAAGACGTGATACATGTGTATAAGCGTGTGTAGATGGTATATGTATACTTAATATTACAATTTGACAGCAATCTACCTCAGTAATTTTTAATATATTGTATAGGATAATGAATGAATTCATTATACAGTCACGGGAAATAGAGTATATTATACAATCGTCTAAGCAAGAGAACCGGCTCATATCCAGAATGCTTAAAAAATCCTATCTTTCAATGATCTGTTTATTTTATCAAGTAACAGTATGAGATCATCAAACACGTATCCTTTTTTTTCAAAGTTGAGTGATTAGTAATTGTTGTTTAACACCAATTCAGCAATATTTCCAGCTATATCATGTCGAAAACAAGTTAATATTTTAATGAGATGATGATGAGGTCAATTTTGTTCTGGACCAACACGCTGAGTTGGATTTTTATAGTGCAAGCTAACAGAAACAACAATACACGGATAGACATGTCGGTCCACTCGTACTCATTAGCCAACCAGTCTATGATCTTTCTCTTTAATGCTGCGAGCGTAACAGAGAAGCACCAAATACACATTGTATAGACTTTGTCTTGACCCGAAACCACGATCTACTGAGGCGAGCGCGCTAACCAGTATGTCATCGACGCGGTTCCCAAGCTTTGACATTTCATATAAGTGCAAAATATAAATACTTTGAGAATTTCCTTGTGACATAACTTCAAATTTAACATACGGGTCGCATATTTAGTGTTGTCATCCTTTGTAGTGTATTCACCGAACTCAAGCATGCCTTTCATCTCCCTTTCACTTGGCCAATTGTTTTCAGCCATATCATATATCAACCAAAGTAAAATTTATAAATGTTATACATTTCATGTTGTCGTTTTACAATATAGAATTATTCAATATGCACCACTTATTAAGAGTGTCGCAATGCAGGCACCGTCAATACCAAAGACAATTATTTTGGATTCAACTAACACTCATGCGAACATAATGCGCAAAAAATGAAGTAAGTTATTAAAGATTCTTACATCTTGGAAAGTGATGTATAATGAGCATAATACACCATATAGAAAGATAAAATAGCATAATTTGATACCGATTGCTGTTGTTAGAATATAATCACATACTTACTAGTTATTTCTGTTATGATAATGAAGTAGAGCTATCCTCATAATATCAGAATACGTCAGTAGTGATCCTCGCTATTCGCCCATCTCATGCACATCAACTTTATATTTTAATTAAGACAATGCACTAATATTATGCTCATCCAGCAAAAAAACCACATTAATCCATTGACTTTTATATCTTGAATTAAATAATAAAATTATATAAGTATCCCTTGTTAGCTGCTTATTACATTTTGTGTCTATGTAAGGAATGCACTGAATTTACAAGATTCCCAAAGCGTAACAGGTAAAATATGACATGGGTAACATAGCAAAGTAGTAATGCGTCAATGACAGAATTTAAATCCACTGGTTGGCATGATTCCACGTCCAAGCTATTTACAACAAAAATGTATAAACAATTCTAATCACTTTAAAAACCTTGAAATATCTAAATATAAACGAGAATCGAAAGCACGGATGCCGATGAAATTTTGTTGTTTATTTTTTGTTAATTGTGGCTTATTTAGCTTTCTGAACATTAAAAAGGTAAACATATAAAACGAAAAGACTGTTCCAGATAGAAATGTATTATGTGAGAGAATACACTCCAACTTGTAGATTCTTAAAAATAATCAACTCGACCCTGACGGGTCTCGTTGATTATTTTTAAGAATCTACAGTTGGAGTGTATTCTCCACTACATAAACTAAGATTTCACTAAGGAATCCCTCAGTTAAGTGAAAATCTTAAGTAGTATGCACATACCTACTTAAGTTTTTACTTAGCTAAGGAAATCTTAAGTGGAAATTATCGAAACTCTTCTCCATTTACCGTTTAATAATATATGTATTCATCCTTGGTAATTTCGCTTTAATTTTTTAATAGATATATAATGCACGCTTTTATTACTTTGTGCGGTTAAGCATTCAAGGTCGGGTGTGTTTGAATTTTACTATTCGTGACTGTTGAAAATAAAAAATGTCTAAAAGGACTTGGACAGATAGAGAAAAAGTTGAATTGTTGGAGGAGTGCGAGAAAAGAAAGGCTATTTTAAAAGCAAAGTGTTCCTCATCGATAACTTCAGCGGACAAAAATAGGGCATGGAAGGAAATTGCAAATATAATTAATGCCGGGAATTCAGTAAATAGAGACGTCAAAGAAATACAGAAAAATGGGACAATGTATATATGCTAACGAAAAAACTGAGGTTTCATTACATCTAAATCTTTCAAATAATTCAAAATCATCATATATTTCTAATGGATTAGTTCTATCTCTAAAGATACATTCCCTTCTCATAGCCCTCCTAACTTCCAATCTAATTAAAATTAGCTATACGCACTTGTCCTCCCCCTATTTTTATTCGTAGCTCTACCACGCAGCGACCAAAAAAAAGGGGGAGCAAGTGGGTAGAGCTAATTTTAATTAGATTGTCCTAACTTCTAGCATTCGATACCGGTTAACGTGAACCATTGTACGTGACAATTTTTAATTTTAAATGAGTTTATATGGGCAGACCTGTACAAAGAATCAATGAAAATGTTACATAGCATGAATTTCACGCTTGTCATAAGATACTATTCACGTGTATGTACAGGTATACGTGTACATTTTTAATTTGTAAAACAAGACTTGTGGTTCCAACAACGAATATTGATATTTTTTACGCAAAAATTCAAGTAAACTGGCCCAGAAAAGTTACGTATGCTTTCTGTTGAGATATGAATTAATTAATAATTAAAGCCATAAAGATATTTCGGACAATATACCCATTCGTTATTCATTTAAATATGAATATCAACGATATTGACAATTTTTCGTTGTTAATTGGTTCGAAGTTGCTGCATTTTACATACTTAAGATACCTCAATAGGTACCTTAGATTTAAGTGAAAATTTAAGTGTATTCTTATTTTAAGGAGCTTTATGCATACCACTTAAGTAAAAGGGGTGGAGTTTCCTTAACTTAAGTGTTTTCTAAGGAAAATCTTAACTTAAGTAGCTTTATGCATACGGGCCCAGGCTATTTAAATTTAGAATTACGTAATCTTAAATACCAACATAAAATAGCACGAAGATATATAAAATAAATGTAGGTAAATTAAATACAACACGGAAGAAAGAATGCATTAGCCCCGTTCTCATGACCAAATTTACACAGGGGTAAATTATTTTGCATATATGTAAATTTACACACGGGTGCAAATTCGTCCATGTGCACGCATTTACTCACGTATGTAAATTTACACCATATGTAAATGTAGACTTGGTAGGGACCAAGTGCAAATTAATCTTTACACACGTGCAAATGTATTTGGGTGAGTATTTCTGTAAATGCAGGGGCGGATCCAGGATTTCAAGTTAGGAGAGGGGGAAACACTTAAAAAAAATCGCGCTGAGCGGAGGGAGGCGCTTACGCAAAAAAATCTTATTTTTTCCAATTTTAGGGGGACACGCGCCGGGTGCGCCCCTCTTGGATCCTCCCTGGTATCTATATAGTATAAGGGAAGTTGTGAAATGCATTTTTCGCCAAAATGTAAACAATCGTAATTAGGCCTAAACGGACGCAAAGTAATACGCTTCGTGGATATTTTTTTACACTGGACATGTCTTTTATATACATCCGTATTGTAAGAATCTTCATTCCGATCATTTTACAGACGTATGGGCCATTTTTTCACTGACATTCAGCCTCTGACTTCGTTTCAGTCGCCATGATGGAACTATTCCGCACTGAATGAGAAATACTATTTCAAAGCATCTGTAAAGTCAGAAATTTAGCGATAAGCACTTCATATGAATATTAATCGATTAATTAAATCACTTGGGAAATTTATAAAGCAATATTTGACTGTTTAATTTCGCTTGTACGAAAATAAGGTGAGACTCGAAATTATAAATATTTTCATTCAGTGCGGAATAGTTCCACCATGGCGACTGTAACGAAACGCATTTCTCAACCTCCCCTATATACTATATATATACATTTGTACTATATTTTTGCTTTGCTCTTTTTGTTTTTAATTTAAATCATTGAAATTCAAGCGACTGTTGTCAAATCAGTCCGTAGAACGTTCTTTTTTCCATGTCATTTTTTCATGACCCAGTCCATTGACCAAACCCGCTTCCACAAAGTATGGAAACAATCTCCCTCTTTGGCATCGATAACGAACGAAAGCGTCCATGTTTCACCATCAGATGTGTAGATATATAAAAAATGATATGAACACTTAGCAAATTAACTTTTACACACGTGAGTAAATCTCAGGTAAATTTACACATGTGCAAATTTGCTCGCGTATGTAAATTTGTTTCATGAGAACGGGGATTTAGAGCACCTTATGACCCATGATATGTTTTTTTACGTATATCATATATCTGCATAATATGATATGTGTTACCTAACTTAGGACGAAGTCCAATATTTTTTTTAAACAATATTGTATCTCGGAAACCAAACTCTGGACAGTTTTCGTATCCGCTTGGCTAAGGGGCCGACCGTTTAACTTGCTGGAGGGGGGGGGGGCTATGTTTTTTTTTCCTTCAGACAATTTTTTTCGAACAACACAATAGTTAGAATTTTTTTTTTGTCAATCAAAGTGCACATTTTTTTCCAGAATTAAATATTGGAAGCAGGGAGTAAAACAAAATCTTCATTTTCATTTTCAAAAATGTTGCTAGGAATTGCCATTTTTTTTAATTTTTATTCTTTTTTGAGAGCTTCGGGGAGATATAAGTAGTTTTGGTGGTTTGTCTTCTTCTTTTTGTGTTCCTAATTACTTTACCTTGTTGCAGTGAATTTTGCTCAATATTTTTTTTTTGTCATTCATGTTTTCATTTGTATGTCTTTGGTTGAATAAGATGGGATAAAGATATTGAAAATGATGATTTCTTAACAATAAATTCAAGGTTATACCATCAGCAGAATGAATGAATTCCTGCATTGTGAAGCATGTATTTTCAGATTGGTCTACTCCCTGTACCCAAATAACAATGTTACAGTTCAGAAGAGAACATGCGACATTGATTTCACAATTTGCGGCATACTGAGAACCTATTACCATACAGTTCCAGTATTGTTGTGGTGACAAAATGTTATCATGGCAAATTTGAACCATATTTCTGTATATATCATTCACAGAAAAAATGGTATTGCAAATCAGTCCTCTGTATTGTATCGTTTTTGAAAAGTTGCCAACAAGGCCTAAGCTTAATTCATGAAAAAAACAGGATCCATCTCCTGGACCATTATATAACGAAATAATGGAATTGTCAATAATAGCATTGTCACTTGAGGGGAAATTTGGGACTGCAGTTGATTGTTGAACTAATTGGGGATGAAAAGAAGAACTTGGCTCAGTAGGTTGCTCTTGTTCTGAATCTTCACTCTGAACTTGAACAGGAGTTTGGGGAGATCTTATCATTTCAGCAGTGTAAATAGTTTTACACAGAGGAGATGTTTCACAAAGCAAAGAAATGTCAGGTTCAGATTCTATTTGTGACAGATTGGATTTTAGCACCTACCCATAAGATGGCTTTCCTCTAGTGTAATCATTTTTTCTACTGGATTTGAGTTATTTTTGTTAATTGAACTGACATAGGAATGATCAGAGTGAACAAATGGTAACTTTTTTGGCCGAGACTTAATATTTGGTAATTGTTTGGGTTTAGACCTTGTGCATGAGTGATCATTATGATTAAATTTTCTTTTATTCATAATTTTAAAGATTATTTCAGCAATTTTGTGTGAGGCCGAATGCAGGTAGGTTTAAAAGAAAAAAAAATACAATTCCACAGGGCAAGTAAATGCAGAAAATTAAATATTTTGCTATAGTAGCCTACAGTATGATATACTTTATAGCCCTACACTACACAGTACACGTAGATATTTATATAATGTGTAATTGTGTTTAAATAGCCTTACACGGTAGATATTTATAATGTGTAATTGTATTTACATTAATTGTACCTATAATTTCTAAATAGCGATAATGCTCTAACTGTAAAACAAATTCATATGACAAAATTGTCCTGGTTCGTCTGAAACAGTGGCTAGCAGACGATTAAGCTTTTGAGTTTGCGTCAACTATATGATCCTCCCATAATGCATACTTTATATGATTTTTTTTTAGAGTTTGGCGAAAATAAACTTTATTGTACTATAGCTTTAGTTTGCACATTTTGTTGTTCATGTGCGATGCTCTATTCACCAGAAAAGCCGTCATTAGTTTTATACATCATAAAGATTATAAACATTGCCGGTCATTTTTGTTTATGGTTGTTAAGGACTACTTCACGCTCTATCTCGCGATATTTTGAACAGGTTCCACTTCTCACGAGAGCTGCAACTTGATTTTTTTCTACATCCTTGTACATGTTCTTGATTTTATTTATACTATATGTTGTTTTTAATACTTTGATACTCGTGCCCATACAAGAGCATTTTTTTACTGCATCGATTTTTTTGCAGAAACCCACTGTAGCTATACATGTATTGGTTTCGGTATGTTATTTCCGGTGCATGAAAATTTAGGCATTAGTGATATAGAAAAAAATTGCTATTTCTACCGTAGTTGGGACTTCGGACCATATTATGTCTTCTTCAATTACATTATGATTTGGATACAGTTTTTTGTCGTCTAATCAGAAAAGGTCTACAGGAGCATAACACAGTTGAATGAAAAATAAGATATGACAAAATGTAATTTTCATTAATATTTTGTTAAGTTCGGCACGTCTTCACCACTTGTTTGTAGGAGTGTTCATGTTTTATTTGTGTTGTCTACGTTACTGTGTATAGTGGTGTCATAGACGATTTTACTATAGGAAGGAACTGCTTAACCTTTATGATGCCATGGGTTCAGCCTGGTCGGTGTCGGGGCCTTTGTTTCTCATTATTTTGGACATCTGTGTTTTGCTTTGATTTGTTTCTATTTCATTAAACCAAACAAAAAACACATACAGGACAATGTCTGAACAGTTCCAAACTCCAATAGAAAAATCGTAGTAAGATGACAAATCCATACCACAACATAAATACATTATCCCTATTGTTTGAATATTGTCTTAACATAGCAGAATTTCTTAACATATATTTCAGAAGTTTGATTTAATCCAAATTGAAAAAAAAAACAGCAATCAAATCAAGTTCTGCTATATTGCCCTTAACAACACAAATACGACATGAATCCTCCTGCTAACAATTGTGGTGAAAACCTAACATTTTCCATAATCATTCCACAACATTGTTTACCTGAATAAATTAGTGTCAAGACGTAACCTTTCGTGATAATAAGCACACATGTTTACTAATAACATGTGCATTGCATATACAAATGTCAAGTTCGGAACACACGTCATATGTCAAGTTGCCACATTGTTGAATAACATATTCAAAGTCTTTAATTCCACAACTAACACACATTATCCTCTGGTTCAATTCTGTATTTTCCTTCTTTAGTTTGTTAATCCACTCTAAATGTAACACGAACTGTAATAATAATAATAATGTAAATATAATAATAAGAAGAAAAAAAACACACTATGGAAAAAATCCAAAATTGAATCAACAAATAGACACCCCAATACACATATACATGGCCGCTCACTTTCCCGGTTTTTGGCAGATATTCTAATCCAAAGTTACGGGTCAATCTGATTCCTTGAACCAATGATTTGCATCTTAGTGAAATAAAGCAGCTATGCTTATTTTAAAATTGCAGTTTGATTATATAATATATATGTTCAAATTTTCAACCAGAAGAATAGAAAAATCAGTTGGAGTTTAATATTTTGAGGTATATGAAACGCATGTGACATGATAAATCTAATTCAAAGTATTTTTTTTTAATTTGGTGAGAAAGTATGACACTGAATAAGACTACTACCTTGTTGATTGTAATCGTGCTGTTCCTGAGGTGATCTGAAAGCCAGCAATTCATGGCCCCCTGTTGATCCAGAATTAATTGTTGTTTTCTGTTGTATATGAACTAGCTTCTACTGTAGACGATTCAGATGCACTGCGTACTGTTATAGGGTATGTAGATCCAGTGTCTAAATTCGAGTCATTCTCACTACGTATTGATGGTGTTGCCTTCTGTCCGACTAAGACGACTGGTATAATTCCTACAATATAATACACCTTCTCTTAGTGAAATCAGCAATTAATTTGAATAACTGGCTGCAATGAACAAGCTACACAACTGTTTCATTTAAAATGATTTGAACCAAGTGATAACCAATATAGTATATGTCTAACGGAATACCGCAGCGATATAGCTGAAATATTGTTGGAGGTGGTGTTAAACACCATAAACCTAAATCACTAACGGAATTAGTATGAATTAGAACTGATAATATTTGACAAATGAATAAAACTACATGTAGCTTCTGATATTTCCTTTGGAAATCCAAAAACGGACATACATTTAATAATGCAACCAATGAGATCAGCTACTAGGTGATCATTAAGAGGGTTAGGGTTATGGTGTTTAACATCACTTTCAACAATATTGTGTTGCATCGTGGCGGTAAGTTGCATGGGAGTAGGAAACCGGTGTACCTGGAGAAAATGACTTACCACACCAGTCACTGACACACTTTAGTGTCACTAAATACCCTGATACCAAATATAATTATGATACCCGACATTATGTTTAATATTTTAACATTTGACAGCAAAAATATATGTATCTTATCAATTACCAATATATGTACTAAATAAAAGTATGATATCATCAACCACGTAACCGTAATATATACTCAAAGTTGCGCATTTCATATAGATGAATTTGAATTTGAATTTTTGTGCTAACGCCACTTTTAGCAATATTTTAGCTGTATTATGACATCCAGTTTTAGTTGTGGAGGAAGCCGGAGTATCCGCTGAGAACCAACGACCATGGGCAAACAACTGGTAAATTGTATCACTTGCGGCTGCGAGTCGAGTGGACAATCGATGAAAGCCTGTCGAAAAGTTAAATACAACAGTGATTATCCTGCCGGAACCAGAATGTGGATATTTGGAATGGCACAACGCAGTTCAATTAAGACAATAATATATCCGGTCGATAAACGGGATGCGCAAACATTAATCCCTTTGATTGAAAAGCAGGTCGATCCTGGAAGTCGTATATTTTCAGACAGTTGGGGTGCCTATCTACACCTCAATGAACATATTTCAGTAATTCATAAATCAATTTTCAAACAATCATATAGAAATTTTCAAACGGGCGAAATTGTTATATGTACAACAAACAGAATTGAAGAGGCATGCAAATATCCAAAGACCACTTTAGAAGAATAAATGGTACACATACGGCACATTTTGAGCATCATTTGTCTGAAATTATTTGGAGGAACCATGTACATAATGAAAATATATATGAATTTATTTCCAATTGGTGAAATCAATATTTCGTCTGGACTGTGACCATTGGTATACCTATTCGACGCATATAGTTCGGAGTTGGACACCTCCAAGTAAGGAGGACGAAGCAGCCTACAAAGTAACTAGTATCCAGGAGAGTGACTCCGAAGAAGAAGTGTCGGATGAGGTAGCAGGGAGCACTTTGGACACTTCTACCCCTGGATCTAGTCAAGGAACTATACTACTAAGGCAGTGAAACGGACGAGCAACCTATTACAACTGTCCCAAAAAGATTTGCACATCAAGACAGTGACGGAGACGGTGACAATAGCTTAGCCCATTTATTATTTTCACATGGTCTCAAACGTTTATAAACAAGCGCTGAAAAGAAATGCGGCAGCCAGAAACGCAGAGTTAATAAGAAAAACGCCGGAGCAATCCTTATTCAAAATCTGCACTTGTATTCGATTTTTCAAGCAGTGACAGTAATTTCGTATAAAAGCATGACCCTGCATGTATTTCTTTTTAACAAATGTATTTTTGAACATATGAAAATTAATTTAAGAAAACAGAAAACCTGTTTATGTTTATTCTTTATTGCATTGATTGTGACTTCATTTAAATTTAAGGTTAAGAAGGCACTTCGATAAAACGCTAAGCTTAAGTCGATTAATTATTACATTATGTAACAACTGTAAATATCAATATGTATATAACAAATAATCCCTGCAAGTATCGGAACACTAACAATAGAGGATGATACAAGATACTGCCATGCCACTCAGACGGTAAATACGCATTGGACACACTACACAAACAAACACATACATGTATCGTCAATGCGCCTATACAAACAACTGGATCTAAAGACGAACAGAACATCGTTTTGATGTGGGCATCGTAACAATTGATAAGACACATTATTATGAACGGAGTAACAATACGCGAACGAGTGCTTCCCAACATTTTCCATAATCATTCGACAAAATTGTTTACTGGAATAAATTAGTGTCAAGAAGTGAATTTTCGTTATAAAATGCACACATGTTTACCAGTAAGGTGTGCATTACATGTGTAAATGTCAAGTTCGGAACACACGTCACATGTCAAGTGGCCACAGGTTTGAATGATATATTCAAAGTATTTAATTCTACAAATAACACAAATCTGTTTCTGTTTCAATTCTGTATTTTCCTTCTTCAGTTTGTCTACCACTAGAAGATAAAGGGCTTACGATATATATCAACTCCAAATATGACATGAACTATATCTGGTAATTATGTAAATCTAATAAAAGCGAGAGAGAACATAGTAACACGCTGTTGGAAAAGGTTCAAAATATAATCGACAAATCGGAGAAATAGAGGGAAAATCGACACCCCTAATACACATATACAACCGCTCACTTTCCCGGTTTGTCATATACTATAATACTGTAGTGGTTAAGCTAATTTTATGGACCAATGATGTCCCTATTAGTGATATAATGCAGCTATCATTATTTTAAAATTGCACTTTGATTATATATTATCTATGTTCAAATTGGCAACATCAAAATTTGGTGAGAAAGTATGACACTACTATCTTGTTGATTGTAATCATGTTGTTCCTGTGGTGATCTGGCAACCAACCATGCATGGCCTCCTGTTGATGCAGAAATAATGTTTTATGCTGTACATGTACTGGTTCCTACTGTACAAGATTCAGATGCACTGCTTACTGTTAAAGCGTATGCAGATCCAATATCAAAATCTAAGTTATTCTCTCTACGTATTGATGGGGTTGCCATCTGTCCAGCTGAAACGGCTGGTGTAATTCCTACAATATAATACACCTTGTTTAATCACTGCCGTAAGTAAAGTCAGCAATTAATTTGAATAACTGACTGCCATGAACAAGCTACAAAACTGTTTCATTCAAAATGATTTGAAGAAGTGATAACCACTATGTTATATGTCAAACAAAATACCGGAATATAGCTGACATATTATTGAAAGTGGCGTTAAACACCATCAGCATAAATATGTAATGGAATTAGCATGCATTAAGATTCATCAATAAATAAAACTAGCTTCTGATATCTCTTTGGAAATCCAAAAACGGATGTACATTTACACATGCAACCAATCAGTTCAGCGCTACTAGGTGGTCATTAATAAGGTTAGGATTATGGTGTTTAACGCCATTTTCAACAGTATTTCCGCTGCATCGTGGAGGTAAATTGTATGGGTGTAGAAATCCACCGACATATCGCCAGTCACTAATGTATACTTATTGACTGGCTATGAGGGGAATAGTAAGTTTATTGACCCCGAGATATCAACTATTGCCTGAGGCGAAGCCAATGGCAATAGTTGGTATCAAGGAGTCAATAAACTTACTATTCCCCGAATATTTAGTTAGAAAGTGTTTTATTATACCGAAAGAGAAACTGACAACGCAGGTCACACAAGACGAAGAAAAAAAAACAACAAAAACACAACACAATATGTGTTGGACACCACTATGCACAAACAAATACAAATAAGACATGAGCCCTCCTACAAATAACAAATTTGTTTATGAATAAATAATTGTAAAATAATATTTTAGAATGTTACAATAATATTTCTGGATGGTTTTCCATACGACCCTCTTAATATGAGACATCTACAATTTTTCGAACCCAGTGAATGCAGTGAACGGCAACGACTTATAGTTAATGCAATATGTCTAAATAAAGCATCTCTGTTATTTACAAATTAAAACTCGTCTATGGGTGTATATGTGTGTGTGACTTCTCTTCGTTTAAATAAAAATTTAAATTCTCGTTCATCCTATCGAAAAGAAGAAATAAATACAGCGGTTATTTATAAGACTCAAATTAATTGTTATTAACAGCACACAATTTATATAAGATACTTAGTGTAATATTTGCTCTGACTAAATAATCATCTGTGAGAGACGCAAATCTACCTGTCATATTCGAAACGTATGCACACTTGTAGTGTCTCTCGAATTTTACGAAAGAAGATTAGTTCCGAATGTAATAGTAAAGCCAAGTAACCAATCCGTACACGGCATTAAAATTCCGCGAAACAATGTGACAGTGTCGGTCAAATAGTTGGAAACTATTGATCGGTGAAGTAAACTTCTCGACATCAGCCTGGAAAAATAGTAAAACTATCGAGCTGATTTTTATATAGAAAATTACAACTGAGGTATAATAATAAACTTTTGTGTCACTAATAACTTGATACAAAATACGGTTGTGATACCGGCATTATATTTAAGCTCTTGTCATTTCACACCAATGATCAAAATTCTACTGGCTTTATGACAACAGAGTAGTTTTACCATTACACATTTTCTGCAAAATAGTATTATACCAACCGCCCGCATATGGAGTTTAATTTTCACACCTCAACCGCTACTTTTAAGTAGTTTACATTCAGACTTTTGTCAACGTCACCGTATTCTAAGTACTAAACTATTAAATCAAGAATGTTTAAAGAATTCCCTCAAACAATTCACCAATATATAAGCACTAAATAAAAATATCAAATTTTCAAACCGTAATACATACTCAAAGTTTGACATTTCATATAAATGTAAAATATATATAATTTGAGAATTTCGTAGTGACATTACTTCAAATTTAATTGACGGATCCCATTTTCATTGTTGTCATCCTTTGTATTGTATTCACCGAAGTCAAGCTCGTCGATATTTGTATCGTTTATCCCCGTTCTATCTGGTGACCATTCTTATGTATGTAAAAACATTTTCATTTTGTCATTTTATAATATATAATTATTTAGTATGCACCACTTGTTTAGAGTGTTGCAATACAGGCACCATTAATACTAATGACAAATGAGGTACCAGCTTTTCTGAGAACCACAATCACCTTTTTAGTAATAATTACATTATTAAGGAACTGCAGATTGTAATAAGAAATATATCTAATAAACCATGCCAGTGTCGAGACTACTGGGGATGATACCTTCGTGATGGTAATATTCCATCAGCGTAGGTATTGATCCAGTGATATTGATACAAACGTAGATATCTAAGAAAAGTTTTAAGATATCACAGGGGTAATCATACTCCATAAATCGAAGAGGAACAGACAACACAATAGCCAAAACAAAAAGTACAAAAGGACAACGATCTACAAAACATACACATACAACTAAAGATCGAGTTTAATGAACCCCATTAAAACCCGGGGGTGAACTCAGGTGCTCGGTAAGGGTAAGCAGTTCCTGCTCCACCAGTGGCATCCCTATTGTTTTTGAATATTGCTCTTAGCATAGCAGAATTTCTTTACAAATATTTCAGAAGTTTATTTTAATTTAAATTAAAAAAAGCAGTATGTTTGCAATCAAATCAAGTTTTTGTATATTGTCCTTAAAATAATATAGTAATATGAAACTGCTATCAGATTTTTTTTATATATATTTCAGAATTAGATCAAATTAATTAAAAAAGTATATGCTTGTCATCAAACAATTATTTCCAATCGAACAATTATTTAAAGAACTTGCATTAGAACGTTTTAATATTGAACAACGTAGAAATGAATCAGCACAAATGATTCGCATTTGGTTTAAATACCCTATTTAACGGGCAATCTGTTTGATTGATTGACGGGTAGCTTGAAATCGCATATTGACATATGGGCGGATACACAACTAAATTGCGCGACAAAGAACGTATCAATGGGACAAATGAAAAGTATACAAGGAGTTGGATTTAAACATGTATAAATTGGGTGGGTTTTTGGAAGTTATTTGTCCTATAGCTATGGATAGTTGTCTGGTAATATAATATAATACGCGTGCTACTTAAAATATTTAGTTTTATTTAGGTTTATTTGATGTACATCTCCATGAAATATCTTCACATTTTAGAATACGGTCTCTTTCGAATTGTGAAGTCTACGACCATAATACACTTTTTGCCCATATTTTTTTGTGTCTAAATGATTTTTTTTTAATGTGTACATGTAGCAGTATGGGATAAAAATTTAAAAATATTTGAATTAAGACAAGCGAATACGCATGTTACATTGTAATTACAGGTAAAAATACATGTAGGTAAAACAATATGTTTGCCACATTGTAAACGTGTTTTCCTCTCCTTTGATATGTTTTTAATCAAAGCATATCCACCCCAATGTATGTTAACCCTTGAAATACATACGTTAAATGGGTTCATTCAACCTATTGCAAAATAGGTGTATTAAGGTTACCATTGATGTTACGCCTTAAAGATCACGAACAATGATCACTAGTAATATATTGCAAAAAGAGCAAAAAGTTACAATTTGACATTTGAGCCTCATTTTAGCGATAAGGTACCAAATTTTACTTTGATGACATTTAGTATTTAATGTTTAAACATTTTTTTCATAATTTGTATTCAATGTACACTAATAATCTTGATAATGTGATAATATGTATTTACTTGGTATTAATTTGAACTCACTCACGCTGTAATCTTTATATCATTGGTTTAAAGAAGAAAGTTATTAATATTATTAATAGGTTAATTGTAAGGTGTTATTTAATTAGTGTAAAATGGAGGAAGATATCAATGTACTCGAAGTCCACAATTATTTTGAAATGTAGAAGTAAGAAAACTAAGGAGGAAGTAAAGCTATATTTAATTATCATATTTTATGAATATAACAAAATAAATCAGTATATTATAAGCACATGTATTTTAATATTATACTTTATGAAATAGATCAAATATTGAATTATGATTTGAACAAAAGTAGCATGGAATATTTAAAATTTAGACTTTTTAGAGAAAAAAAACATATTTAGATTATTCTAAAATTTAACATTTTTTTATTCACAGAATTATTCATATTTTTTAAATTCAGATTTTTTGTTTATAATTTTTTTTCTGTAAACTTAAACTTTTGTTGACTTTTACAGAATTATTCATTAAGTTTGGATTATATATATATATTTTTTTAAAGTTATAATGAATTGAATTAAAACAACTTTTCAACTGATTTGAGTATTCCTTTAATTTATCAGAATTATTCTTTTATTTTTTGCAGTTAACAATCGCCATTTTTATATACACATTTTGGTTTGTCATATCGTTTGTTTTTATTTACAATATATGTCAATATTTGTTGCAATATTTTTTAAATTCAGATTTTTTTCTTATAATTTGTTTTTCTGTAATCTTTTCAACTTTTGTTGACTTTTACAGAATTATTCATTAAGTTTGGATTTTATATATATTTTTTTTTCAAAGCTTGTGCTTAAAGGTAAACTCCATGGTCTTAACAAGTTAGCGTGAATATTTAAATGATAGTAACTAAAAGACATTTGTGTTAATGAATGTTAAAAATAATATACCGTAAGGTAGAATTTCGTGATTGAAGTTGCTTGTTGTACCAAACAATGGGGATCGCGATTTTCCGGCACTCTGCAATATGCAGAGACAAGGGACATAATCCATTCTCGGATTATACCTGCATATAAAGCTCTTTCGAAAGAGTTGTGACGTCATAATAGCGGTATCGTATATTATATCAGCATTGATCAGTTGCAATTTTATCATTAACAATTGTGTAATTCGTAAAATAACATAGTATAGATTTATGTTTTGATATTTACAAAATCAGTATGACTGCATGTTAATCATTTTATTGCACTAACGAAAAGGGAAAGTATGTAAATTGAATTTTGTTGTGTAATTATCGATCAGGGCAGGACTATCTGTCAACACATGATCATCGATCAGTGACCTCAAAAACCATAGGAAAGTACGACAGCATTGGGGATAAAAAAGAAAAAAAAATGGAAGCATAAAACGAGTTAAAACTGACAGTTATTTAACCTACGGTCTATCACATAAAACATGAAATTATACGTAGACCCCCTCCCCCCTCCGATACAAATATACTCCCTTTTTTCTTGAAAATGTAACATGGGATGGGGATATTAATAACAAAATTAGAACGATATACAACTATAAACATTGTATAGCAGTTGATCTGATATTAAAACATAACCAAATGGGCACGATGTTGGGAAGAGTCAAATACATGTTATTTATTTAACTAACATGGTCCGGCCCTGTGACGTCACATGAAGAGGTGTCATGGCCGCTTATACTACGACAAAAATTACAAATATTCATATTTGTAATTGGGTATATTAATGTTAATAAAGGTCTTTTTTTAAATAATAAGTTATTTACGAATAAAAAGTTATAATGAATTGAATTAAAACAACTTTTCAACTGATTTGAGTATTCCTTTAATTTATCAGAATTATTCTTTTATTTTTTGCAATTAACAATCGCCATTTTTATATACACATTTTGGTTTGTCATATCGCTTGTTTTTATTTACAATATATGTCAATATTTGTTGCAATATTCTTTTACAATTTTTTTAAAATTTTAATATATCACTTTTGTTAGACATATTGTTTTATATATCACAATGGTAGAAGAAATGACCAAAGCAAATTACTCAGAATACAAACACACAATTTGTCTACGAAAAGAAAACACAAAAACAAGCAGGAAGTATGTGGTCATGTGTTCTCTTGTATCCAGTACACACCTGGAATCATTGTTCTCTCTGGGTACTCCGGTTTCGTCAACCACTAAAACTTGTGGCCATGATACAATTGAATAGATGAAATATTGCTGAAAGTGGCGTTAAGCAAACATCAAATCAATTTAATGATACCTACCACTTATTCATTTCCTTTGCAATGCATATTAATGTACTTTTATATAATTACATTTTAGTAAGAACCTGGTAAAATTACTTAAATTACTGCTTTGAAATGAATATGTTTGTACCCATTACTATGTTCAAATTCAAGTTAAGTTTGAAAATACAAAATAAATAATCAGAAACGTCAATCGACTAATGTCAAAAGGACAATGATCTTTACATGGAAAATCAAATATTGAGCAAAGGAATCCAAACAAAAAGTCAGGATGAATTCATTTGTTCTACACGCACAGGTGTTAACCCTCACGATTTGAGAATCCCGCTAACTCAACCATTCTCCCGCGCGTGAGATAAGAATCTCCCACTAACGTGCTTTCCTCCCGCACAATCTCCCTCTAAAGATTTTTTTTTCATTTTTTCCAAATGGAAGACAACATTTTTGTTTACATCGGCGTTTGTCAAATGAACGCTTGGTTAATAAAGTGCTTCAAACCGTTGATGTTCGAATCTCTCTCGAATTTTCTCCTGTTTTAATGGAAACAATTTATTGTTTAAAACACCGAATGGATATCGCCGCCAAATATAGAGAAAACCCTCATGGATAGGTGCAAAGCACAATCACTCACCATATGATGTGAAGAGAGCAATGATAGGGGTTATGACAAATTATTTGCTATTCTTGTCCGATAATTTGTATATATGGTTAGCGCTATACGGCAGCTCCCAAAACGTAAGTGATTGTTTTTGCTTATAACATGACATTTAAGACACCGTTTGCTTTACAAATTGCTATATGAGTCGCTAAGGATATTGTCTTTGGATATCCATATCTAGAATTATTTTTTTAACAACAATATCACAGATTTTATTAAGCTTATATCTTGTTACATTTTTACTTCAGAGTCCAAGTTCCTCTGAAGTATCCCTGTGAAATTCTGTTTTGAATATCCAGAGAAATATTCAAAACTATAATAACTTAAAAAAAACAACTAATTTATTCTAATATAATATATTGTATACACTATTATCACAGCTTACTTAATATTTGATTGAACAATGAATTAATTCCTAGTACATTGTACTTTATTTTCCTTCATGTTCTTGAAAGTCATTTTTAAATAACAGATAAACATCACTTGTCCTTGTCTTTTGTTCGGATACATAATAGGATTTGTAAATTGTAAATGCCAATATGGTTAAAAAATTATTTAGGTGAAATATTCTTTGTCGAAAATGTTTTACCCAAATACTAAATGTTGAAGTCTGATGTTATTTTCAAATTTGACCTTTTTTAACATTTCATTTATTTGATTCCAAAACATGTCTAAATATTTACATGACATAAAAAAATGACCATAATCTTCTTCTACTCTTCAAACATTACATAAACTGTAAGTTGATATTTTCCATTTGAAAAGATGTGATTTGGTTGGAAAAATAAATTGCAATAGTTTCCATCTAAATATTTGTAATTTGTTTTCAAACAAAATTAAAAAAAAAAATCATATAAGTCTGTTTTACATTGGAAGTCCTGGATTTCCAAATAAGTTGTCCAAATATTTATGCCTAAAGGGTTGACGAAAGCCTTGTTTTGATAATATTGCAAAAATCTTTATTAACTAATTTATCAATAGTTATCACCCCACCAGCAGAAATAATATTTTCATTTTTCCTATTAATAGTAGTTTTCACAGATTTTTCTTCTGATAATGGCACATACCATTCCTTAGGAAAGGCTTTTTTTCAGTCGACTAAATTCACTAAAAAAATAATTTTATTTTTGAATTTCTCTATCAAATAATCTTGTGATACTCTCCCTTCGTCAATTGTGT
>MJUT01054222.1:154348-168996 GCA_002080005.1 Gigantidas platifrons | reverse complement strand
TCATATAAGTCTGTTTTACATTGGAAGTCCTGGATTTCCAAATAAGTTGTCCAAATATTTATGCCTATATGGTTGACGAAAGCCTTGTTTTGATAATATTGTAAAAATCTTTATTAACTAATTTATCAATAGTTATCACCCCACCGGCAGAAATAATATTTTCTTTTTTCCTATTATTAGTAGTTTTCACAGATTTTTCTTCTGATAATGGCACATATATACCATTCCTTAGGAAAGGCTTTTTTCAGTCGACTAAATTCACTAAAAAAATAATTTTATTTTTGAATTTCTCTATCAAATAATCTTGTGATACTCTCCCTTCGTCAATTGTGTCATTCCTATACAACAAGTTGCTATCAATGCAAATTGAACTTTTATTATTAAATTTGTGTTTCTATTTTTTCTATATTTAGTTGGTGTTTTTGTTAGTCCACCCCCAAATTCTACCCAACAGTGTATTATATCTTTATAGAACTCTCAGATATCATTAAAATGTTCTATTGATTCACCATTGTCTATGTTCATTTTAAAAATTAGACAGTTTTTTCCAAATTTATCTAAATACTTTCTTGGTATAACTTTCCAATTTGATCTTTCTGAACTAAGCATTCTTTTAACCCATGACACTTTAAGCGATTTAAAATAACTGTTTATATCAATCATATACAACCCCTCCTTTTCATAATCCCCTATTAAAGTTAATCTTTTAATTTGATCAGTTTTCCCTTTCCAAATAAATTTGTGAAAAAAATATTCAATTTCTTTTGTGTACGTTTTTGGTACTACACATGAACTGGCTAAGAATGCAAATTTCGGCAGGATGAGTGTTTTTATGGTAAGATATCCAGAATTTAACTTTTTGGACAAGAGGACATTTTTGTCCATATCATTTTCCATTCGATATATTATTAAATGTGTATATTTAACTTAAGTTAAACATGTGCTCAGCCGTCCGTGGATATGTAATCTACAACACAGTACGTCCACCGTGAAACCGACTCGTCGCGCTAGACGTGGCACTAAGACTGGCAGAAATCATTTTCGACCGATTCTTACTAGAATGACTTACGACAGAAACACTAATTCCGATACGAGTGTTAATGTGAATCATAACAATCTTATGCAATTAGTTGATTATCAAACAAACTTTAACGGGGTGCAGCAGATCAGTACTCTCATTAATCCACGACAGATAGTGCAGAAGCGTGATCAGTCGATTGTCGATCAGGGAAATCTCACCAAGATTAACAGAGCGCCTATCGAATCTATCAAAAACACACCGTCGCTTGTGTCGTTGAACGTGAGATCAGCTAAGAATAGAGCAACATCAATTTGTGATTTTGTTGTCTCAACTAAGACTGATATATTAGCAATAACTGAAACATGGTTTGGTACTGAAATAGACAAAACCGTCCTATCTGAACTGGTTCCAGATGGTTATACAATCCATAATATTTCACGAAACGGACAGAATGGTGGTGGTGTCGCTATCATCTATAACGCAAACATCGATTTGAAACTGTTAAACATTCGACCAATGCTTCACACACTTTGAGCGCTTAGAATGTTGTTTTAAGATAAAGAATAAAAATGTGCGAGTATGTATTGTTCATCGCCCTCCACCATCTCTCAAAAAACAGCTTTAAGACACTATTTTCTTTACTGAATGGTCTGAATACCTTGACGTTCTCGTAGTAATTCCAAAGGAAATTATCATCACATGTGATTTGAACTTTCATTTGGACAATCTCAACGATAACGACGCTAAACAAATGCTTGACATTTTATTACACAAATGATAAGAATTGGAAGTCTGATTTATAATTATTGAAAAGCAATGTTCTATACCTGTGATAAATACGGTGAATTATTTAGTTGATTTTTACACGTTATTTATTTTGTTGTTATGTTGATGAATAAGCATAAATTAATTTATTCATTTACAATTTATTTATTTCAGTCATGGTTCAATATGTGATAAACAGATTATAACATAATCTTTTCCATATAGGTCCTGGTATCATCCCTCGACCCATATCAGCCCGCGGATGTCGCCTTTGGAAGTCACGGGATGATACCGGGACCGATATTGAAATGGCCATATCATAACCTATATGTATCATAATTTATAAAAATAACTACAAAATGTAAATAAACCAGTATATTATAAGCATATATATTTCAATATCATACTTAATGAAATAAATCAAATATAGAATTATAATGTTAAGAAAATTGTTTATTTGCAGAATTATCATGGAATATTTCAAATTTATACTTTTTAGAATTATTTTTTTTTAGACTATTCTAAAATTTAAGATTTTCACATTTCTTATTTACAAAATTATTAACATCTTTTCAATTCAGATGTTTAATATAAATTTTTACAAACTTTTTGTTAACTTTTAAACTTGTTTTTAACTTTTACAGATGATGCATTAAGGTTGGATTTCATATATACATTTTTTACAAAGCTTTTTTGTTAATTTAACATAATTATTCTAATATTTTTTTATGCTTTTTCAGTTAACAATCACTATTTGTTTTATATAAAAATGATGTTTTGTCAAATCTTTTATTTTTATTTACAATAGTTTATATCATATTCTTTTACATTTTTGTTTTTGTAATTTTAATATATCACGTTTGTTAGCATATTGTTTTACATATCAAAATGGTAGAAGAAATTACCAACGCAAATTACTCAGAATACTAACAGCAAATTAGTTTACGAAAAGAAAACACAAAAACAAACAAGAAGTATGTAGTCATGTGTCCTCTTGTATCCAGTATAAATCTAGAATCATGGTTCTCTTCGGGTACTCCGCTTCTTCAACCACTAAAACTGATTGCCATGATATAGCAGAAATATTGCTGAAAGTGACGTTAAGCGAAAATCCAAACACATCAAATCAAATCAATGATACCTACTGTGTATTCACTTCATTTGCAATGAATATTAATGCGTTTATATATAATTACATATTAATAAGAACTCAGCTATCTAGCCTTGTAAACTTATTCAAATTCCTGCACATTCTTTGCTTTTGCAGGGAATATGTATGTCCCCATTACTATGCTTAAATTCAAGCAAAGTTTGAAAATACCAAAAAAGTAATCAGGAACGTAAATCAAACAAGGACAACCAATACAATGGCCAAGAGAAAAAAAAACAAAAGGACAATGATATTTACATAGAAAACCAAAAATTGAGCAAAACGAACCAAACAAAAACCCGATGTGAATTCATGACGATGATGTGTTCTGAACAGTTAAGCTGTACCTGACTCACTAGTGGCACCCGTCATATTACTGTTGTAAAAAGTCCGATGGTAAGTCATTAATAATGAACGGATGGAATTGTGATAACGAACAACAGAACATAAGGGTGTACTCAGAAGCCGTAAATTAATGAAGGACAAACAATGATCTCCAAAGCACTTTATCTCTAATCAATTGCCCTGGTTTACATTGTGCCGAAACATATTGGTATAATCAGTATGGAATGGATGATGGACAATCGAAACATTATAGAGTAGTACATCATTCCACCAATCAATGGTCATGGTTTTTGTGACCATAACATTTTTCTGTCGATGAATACAAAATGGTAAACCTTTAACTGGTCGGTTTAATAATTTCTGCCACTAATGATTGTATCAATCTGAATCTTAGTTAACACAATAGCATACATATTGATTGATATGTTCAGAATATTTACAACGAGAAATTAAAACTTCCAAATTCAAATACAAAATATATGCAAATAATCGCTTGAAGGTTGAAGTAGCATATATAAAAATATGAAACAAAGCACAACATTTATTATTTGGTGGTCACCGTTGCGAGTAAGCAGAAACACAAATAAAAAATGTTATTCATACGACTCTGTTTTACGTTTCTATATTTGGTGTTTTGCTTGTTTATTACCCTTTTCACATTAAGCGTTGTTTTGTTAGCCACTTTTAACATGTCTTCGCGTCGACTCCGGTTATTGAATTAAGATAATATATTTATGTCGAAGTGTTAATTGAAGTGGTATGAGATTGGTCTTTATTGCATAATAAAAGAATGGGCTTTTCTTAGTTTGGTTTATGGTGTATAACTCTACTTTCTACATATTTCAGTTATATCGTGGCTGTAAAAAATAGATTGGGAAGCGTGTGAAGATATATAAACTTTATTTATATACATTATAATAATCAGTCTCTATCCATTCAAAAGCAATACAATTTATATAATACATTATAAATAAATATTTCAAATGCACCAATACCAATATAAATTATAATACATAAATTATGTTGTGTTTTTGTTTGTCTCCGTCTGGTGTACCAGTTTCTCTGGATGGTCCATTTTGGATTGTCCCATAGGTATTCTCTGACGTTTATTTACAAACAAAATAAACAACCATATCAGAGTATCACATACATTGTATATGAAAAATTACAATAAACAAAATAAAACATTATACATTTCTAAATTTTGCGAAAATCAAAAATATTTCATAAATATAAATAAATTATTTTAAAATGTCCATTTTTATTCTTTGAACCAACATATTTCTTTGTGAGACGAATCTGTGATGTTTATGTTTATAAAATAATGTAATAAAACGAAAAAACAATACCAAGCTGTAGAAAGAGTCAAAAATCTTATAGAAAAATAGTAGAAAGAGGTAAAATAAATGCACCTCATATATAAACACATTATCACTCACTTTTCTGACTTGGTAGAAGCACTTCGATAAAACATGGCGGGTTGAAATAGGTTTATGAACCCGAACCTCCCTTCTTAGTGTAATGTATTATATCATATCAAACGATCAAATAATCAATATAAGTGTCGGAACACTAACTATTAGGGTATGACACCTTTGGAGACTCTTAGTACATCAACAGTGCAATCGACCCAGTCATAGAAATTAAAACGTAGGTATCGAATTTTACTCCGCACTTAGTTCTTACAGTTGATTATTATACTATCAATGTCCACTGTTAAAATAAACATTAGCGAAACCCGAAATGGCAATTAAGAAAGGATAATCCAGAGAAACTGGCAACATTGGGCACAAAAGACACATAAATGAAGACAAGGAAAGCAAAAACCACAAAACACATATAACTATAACGTTGACCAACACTATACCTTGCAAAAACCTCGGGTGAACCAAGACACCACCATGCCAATAATACGGTCAATATGAATTATACACAGACAAACACATATATCATAAATAAGACATGAACCCTCCTACAAACAACTGGGGGTAAATAAGGAACCGAACATCACATTTATGTGGACATGGCAACAATTGCTCATTATTAGCAACGGAGTAAGAGTGCTTCCCAACATTTTCCATAAGCATTCCACAAAATTGCTTACTAGAATAAATTAGTGTGAATAAGTAACTTATCGTGATAACATGCACACATGTTTACTAGTAACGTGTGTATTACATATGCAAATGTCACGTTCGGAACATACGTCACATGTCAAGTGGCCACATGGTTGAATGACATATTCAAAGTCTTCAATTCTACAAATAACACACATCTTTTTCTGTTTCAATTCTGTATTTTCCTTCTTCAGTTTGTCTAGATCTGGAAGATATAGGGCTTAGAATATTAATCAACTCCAATTATGACAGGAACCCTTTCTGGTAATAATGTAAATTTAATTAAAAAGAGAGAAAAAATAATAACACGCTGTCAGAAAATGTTCAAAATTTAATCGACAAATCGGAGAAATAGAGGGAAAATCGACACCCCTATTAACACATACAAATGACCACTCACTTGTCCGGATTTTACATATACTGTAATACTATAAGTGGCGTGGTTAAACTAATTTTATGAACTAATAATTTCCGTCTTAGTGAAATAATGCAGCGATTCTTATTTAAAAATGGCACTTTGATTATATAATATCCATGCTCAAATTTGCAACCAAAAAAATTCAAAACCAATTGAAGTTTACTTTTTTGAGGTATATGAAACGCATGTACACTTTTGAACCAATAAGTTTAATTCAATGTATTTTTAAATTTGGTGAGAAAGTAAGACACAGAATAAGACTACTACCTTGTTGATTGTAATCATGCTGTTCCTGTGGTGATCTGACAACCAACAATTCATGGCCTCTTGTTGATGTGGTAATATTGTTTTCTGTTGTACATGTACTGGATCCTACTGTTGAAGATTCAGACGCACTGCTTAATGCTATAGGGTATGTAGATCCAATAACAAAATTTAAGTCATTTTCTGTACGTATTGAAGGGGTTGTCATCTATCCAGATGAGAGGACTGGTGTAATTCCTGCAATATAATGCACCTGGTTTACTCACTGTCATACGTAAAGTAAGCAATTAATTTGAATAATTGATTGCTATGAAAAAGCTACAAAGCTGTTTCATTCAAAATTATTTGAACAAGTGATAACCAAAATGGTATATGGCCAACGAAACACCGGAATATAGCTCAAATATTGTTGAATGTGGCGTAAAAAGACCATGAATTAGAATTGATAATATTTGATAAATAAATAAAACTGGCTTCTGATATCCTCTTTGGAAATCCAAAAACGGACGTACATTTGCCCATGCAACCAATGAGATCAACGTTACTAGGGGGTCATTAATAATGTTAGGGTTATGGTGCTTAACGCCACTTTCAGCAATATTCCCGTTGCATCGTGGCGGTAAGTTTTAGGGGAGTAAGAAACCGGAGGACCCGGAGAAAATCACCGACTTGTCGCCAGTCACTGACAAATTTTAGAGTTACTAATACAGTAGAATCTGTGCAATCCGACACCTGAGTTTTCCGACATCCTGTGACATCCGACAAAAATGTATGGTGTAATTCCTACAATATAATACACCTTGTTTAATCACTGCCAGTAAAGTCAACAATTAATTTGAATAACTGACTGCTATGAACAAGCTACAAAACTGTTTCATTGAAAATGGTTTGAACAAGTGATAACCAAGGTGGTATATGTCTAACGAAATACCGGAATATAGCTCAAATTTTGTTAAAAGTGACGCTAAACACCATGAATTAGAATTAATGATATCTGACAAATAAATAAAACTACCTTTTGATACCCTCATTGGAAATCCAAAAACGGACGTACATTTGCTCATGCAACCAATGAGATCAGAGCTACTAGGTGGTCATTAATAAGGTGAGGGTTATGGTGTTCATCGCCACTTTCAACAATATTTCCGTTGCATCGTGGCGGTAATTTATATGGGTGCAGGAAACCGGAGTACCAGGATAAAACCACCGACTTGTCCCTAGTCACTGACAAACTTATAACTGTCATACCCGAAATTATGTTTATGTTCTTAATATTTGACACCAATGGTCAACATTCTACATCGCTTTATGACAAAAGAGACGACTGTAGTTTCATCATTACACATTTTTCCGGCTCTTTAGAGATACTGTAATACAAAGCGGCGTGGTTAAGTTAATTTTATGGACCAATGATGTCCGTCTTAGCGAAATAATGCAGCTATGATTATTTTAAAATGACACTTTGATTATATAATATCTATGTTCAAATTTGAAACAAAAAGAATTCAAAATCAGTTGGAATTTAAAATTTTGAGGTATATGAAACGCATACACACTTGTGACATAATACATATAATTCGATGTATTTTCAAATTTGGTGAGAAAGTATTACACAGAATAAGACTACTACACTACCTTGTTGATTGTAATCATGCTGTTCCTGTGGAGATCTGGTAACCAACAATTCATGGCCTCCAGTTGATGGAGAATTATTGTTTTCTGTTGTATATGTACTGGATCCTACTATAGAAGATTCAGATGCACTGCTTACTTCTATAGGGTATGTAGATCCAACATACAAATTTAAGGCATTCTCTCTACGTATTGACGGGGTTGCCATCCATCCAGCTGAGACGGCTGGTGTAATTTCTACAACATAATACACTTTGCTTAATCACTGCCATGCGCAAAGTCAGCAATTAATTTGAATAACTGACTGCTATGAAGAAATTACAAAAATGTTTCATTCAAAATGATTTGAACAATTGAAAACCAATATGCTATACATCTAGCAAAATACCGGAATATAACTAAAATATTGTTGAAAGTGGCGTTAAACACCATGAATAAGAATTGGTAATATTTGACAAATGAATACAACTAGCTTCTGATATCCTCTTTGGAAATCCAAAAACGGACGTACACATGCAACCATTGAGATCAGCGCTACTAGGTGGTCACTAACAGGGTTAATGCTATGCTGCGTAACGCGTTCGACAATATTTACGTTGCATCGTGGCGGTAAGTTTTATGGGTGTAGGAAACCGGAGTACGCGGAGAAAGCCGCCGACTTGTCACCAGTCAATGACAAAGTTTAGTGTCACTAGTAACTTGATACTAAATGTAGCTGTGATTATATGTTTTTGTTCGTAACATTTTTCAATGGTATGGTATATGTCTAACGAAATACGGAATATAACTGAAATATTGTTGAAAGTGGCGTTAAACTCCATAAACACAAATCTCTAACAGAATTAGCATGAATTAGGAATGATCATATTTGACAAATGAATAAAACTAGCTTATGATAACCTCTTTGGAATTCAAACCCCCCCCCCCACCAAAATATGGACGTACATTTGTACATGTAACCGATGAGATCAGCACTATAAGGTGGTCATTAATAGGGTAAGCATAATGGTTATGGTGTTTAATCCCACATTCAACAATAGTTCCGTTGCATCGTGGCGGTAAGGTTTATGCGTGTAGGAAACCGGATTGTCCGAAGAAAACCACCGACCTGTCGCCAGTCACTGGTGGACATTAGTATCACTAATAACCCGATACAAAATAACCGACATTATGCTTATGCACTTAACATTGACACCAATGGTCAACATTCTACATGGCTTTATGACAAAAGAGATGACTATAGTTTTGTTATTACACATTTTCCGGAAAATAGCATTACTCCCACCTATGGAGTTTAATTTTCACACCTCAACCGCTACATTCGAACGTGCAGTTTATATTCAGACTTTTTCAACGTCATGGTATTCTGCGTACTAATCTATTAAATCAAGAATGTTTAAAGAATCCCCCCATTCTAGTTTTCAAAAATCTGTTTATTTTATCAAGTAACAGTATGAGATCATCAAACACGTATCATTTTTTCAAAGTTGAGTGATTAGTAATTGTTGTTTAACACCAATTCAGCAATATTTCCAGCTATATCATGCCGAGAACAAGTTAATATTTTAATGCGATGATGATGAGGTCAATTTTGTTCTAGACCAACACGCTGAGTTAGATTTTTATAGTGCAAGCTAACTGAAACAACAATACGTGTATAGACATGCCGGTCCACTCGTACACATTTTGCTGATTCCGAGCCAACCAGTCTTTGATCGTTCTCTTTAATGCTGCGCGCTTAACGGAGAAGCACCAAATACCAATCTTCTAGACATTGGTTTGACCCGAAACCTCGATCTACCGAGGCGAGCACTCTAACCAGTATGTCCCCGACGCGGTTCCCAAGCTTTGACATTTCATATAAATGCAAAATATAAATACTTTGAGAATTTCCTTGTGACATAACTTCAAATTTAACTTACGGGTCCCATATTTAGTGTTGTCATCCTTTGTATTGTATTTACCGAAGTCAAGCATGCCTTTCGTCTCCCTTTCATCTGGACAATTGTTTTCAGCCATATCATAAATCAACCAAAGTAAAATTTATAAAGTTTATACATTTCATGTTGTCGTTTTACAATATAGAATTATTCAATATGCACCACTTGTTAAGAGTGTCGCAATGCAGCCAACGTAAACACCAAAGGCAATTATTTTGGATTCAACTAACACTCATGCGAACATAATACGCAAAAAATGAAGTCATTTATTAAAAATTCTCACATCTTGGAAAGTGATATATAATGAGCATAATGCACCATATAGAAAGATAAAATAGCAAAATTGTATATAGATTGCTGTTGTTAGAATAGAATCACATACTTACTAGCTATTTATGTTATGATAATGAAGTAGAGCTATCCTCACAATGTCATAATACGTCAGTGTGCTCCTCTCTTTTAGCCCACCTCATGCACATCAACTTTATATTTTAATTAATACAATGCACTAATATTATGCTCATCCAGCGGAAAAATCACATTAATCCATTGACTTTTATATTTTGAAATAAATAATAAAATTATATAAGTATCCCTTGATAGCTGCTTATTATATTTTCTGTCTATAAGGATTGGACTGGATTTACAAGATTCCTAAAGCGTAACAGGTAAAACATGGGATGGGTAACAGAAAAAGTAGCTTTGTGTCAATGATAGTATTTGTATTATTTCTAAGTAATCGTTGTTAAAATATATCATTCATTGCATGTATGACTATATGTATTTATATACCTGGCTATTTAAATTTAGAAGTAGGAAAACACGATGATAGCATGAAGGTATATAAAATAAATGTAGGTAAAATAAATACAACACGGAAGGAAGAATGCATTATTCTCCAATTTTGACACATGATATGTTTTTATGTATATCATATATCTGCATAATATGATAATATGTGTCACCTAACTTTTGACGAAGTCCAATAATTTTCTTAAACAATATTGTATATCGGGGACCAAACTCTGGACAGTTTTCGTATCCTCTTGGCTAAGGAACCGACCATTTAACTTGCTGGGGGGGGGGGGGGTATGTTTTTTTTCCTTCAGAAATTTTTTTTCGGACAACACAATAGTTAGAATATATTTTTTGTGTCAATCAAAGTGCACATTTTTTTCCAGAAGTTAACATTGGAGGCAGGGAGTAAAACAAAATCTTCATTATCAGTTTCAAGAATGTTGCTCAGAATTGCCATTTTTTTATCTTTATTCTTTTTTGAGTGTTTCGGAGAGATATAAGTAGTTTTGGTGGTTTGTCTTCTCCTTTTTGTGTTCCTAATTACTTTACCTTTGTGAAATTTGCTCAATATTTTTTTGTCATTCATGTTTTCATTTGTATGTCTTTGGTTGAATAAGATGGGATAAAGATATTGAAAATGATGATTTCTTTACAATAAATTCAAGGTTATACCATCAACAGAATGAATGAATTCCTGCTTTGTGTAGCATGTATTTCCAGACTGGTCTACTCCCTGTACCCAAATAACAATTTTACAGTTCAAAAGAGAACATGCGACATTGATTTCACACTTTGTGACATATTGAGAACCTATTACCATACAGTTCTAGTATTGTTGTGGTGACAAAGTGTTATCATGGCAAATTTGAACCATATTTCTGTATATATCATTCACAGAAAAAAATGTTTTGCAAATCAATCCTCTGTATTGTATCGTTTTTGAAAAGTTGCCAACAAGGCCTAAGCTTAATTCATGAAAAAACCAGGATCCATCTCCTGGAACATTATATTACGAACAAATTGAATTGTCAATAATAGCATTGTCACTTGAGGGGAAATTTGGGACTGCAGTTGATTGTTGAACTAATTGGGGATGAAAAGAAGAACTTGGCTCAGTAGGTTGCTCTTGTTCTGAATCTTCACTCTGAACTTGAACAGGAGTTTGGGGAGAACTTATCAGTTCAGCAGTGTAAATAGTTGTACACAGAGGAGATGTTTCACAAAGCAAAGAAATGTCAGGTTCAGATTCTGGTTGTGACAGATTGGATTTTAGCACCTGCGCATAAGATGGCTTTCCTCTAGTGTAATCATTTTTTCTACTGGATTTGAGTTATTTTTGTTAATTGAACTGACATAGGAATGATCAGAGTGAACAAATGGTAACTTTTTTGGCCGAGACCTAATATTTGGTAATTGTTTGGGTTTAGACCTTGTGTATGAGTGATCATTATGAATACATTTTCTTTTATTCATAATTTTAGAGATTATTTCAACAATTTTGTGTGAGGCCTAGTGCAGGTAGGTTTAAAAGAAAACAAATACGATTCCACAAGGGCAAGTAAATGCAGAAAATTTAATATTTTGCTATAGTAGCCTACAGTATGATATACTGTATAGCCCTACACTACACAGTACACGTAGATATTTATATAATGTGTAATTGTGTTTAAATAGCCTTACACAGTATATATTTACAATATGTAATTGTATTTACATTAATTGTACCTATAATTTCTAAATAGCGATAATGCTCTAACTGTAAAACAAATTCAGTTGACAAAATTGTCCTGGTTCGTCTGAAACAGTGGCTAGCAGACGATTAAGCTTTTGAGTTTGCGTCAACTACATGATCCTCTCATAATGCATACTTTATATGATTTTTTTTTAGAGTTTGGAGAAAATAAACTTTATTGTACTATAGCTTTAGTGTGCACATTTTGTTGTTCATGTGCGATGCTCTATTCACGAGAAAAGCCGTCATTAGTTTTATACATCATAAAAATTATAAACATTATCGGTCATTTTTGTTTATGGTTGTTAAGGACTACTTCACGCTCTATCTCGCGATATTTTGAACAGGTTCCACTTCTCACGAGAGCTGCAACTTGATATTTTTTCTACATCCTTGTACACGTTCTTGGTTTTATTTATACTATATGTCGTTTTTAGTACTTTGATACTCGTGCCCCTACAAGAGCATTTTTTTACTGCATCGATTTTCTTGCAGAAACCCACTGTAGCTGTACATGTACTGGTTCCGGTATGTCATATCCGGTACATGAAAATTTAGGTATTAGTGATAAAAAAAAATGGCTATTTCTACCATAGTTGAGACTTCGTCCCATATTATGTCTTCTTCAATTACATTATGATTTGGATACAGTTTTTTGTTGTCTAATCAGAAAAGGTCTACAGGAGCATAACACAGTTGAATGAGATATGACAAATGTAATTTTCATTAATATTTTGTTAAGTTCGGCACGTCTTCACCATTTGTTTGTAGGAGTGTTCATGTCTTATTTGTGCTGTCTATGTTACTGTGTATAGCGGTGTCATAAACGATTTTACTATAGGAAGGAACTGCTTAACCTTTATGATCACATGGGTTCAGCCTGGTCGGTGTCGGGACCCTTGTTTCTCATTATTTTAGACCTCTGTGTTGTGCTTTGTTTTGTTTGTCTTTGTCCTTTGTATTGAGTGCTCAAAGTTGTCAGTGTCTCTGGACTGTCAATTGTTGATTGCCCTCCAGTTTTCTCTAACTTTTATTTCTAGAACAAACCACCCACGATATAGCTGAAATATTTTTAAGTGAGGCGTTTAACACCATTGAACCAAACAAAAAACACATACAGCACAATGTCTGAACAGTTCCAAACTCCAATAGAAAAATCGTAGTAAGATGACAAATCCATACCACAACATAAATACATTATCCCTATTGTTTGAATATTGCTCTTAACATAACAGAATTTCTGAACATATATTTCAGAAGTTTGATTTAATTCAAATTCCAGAATCGTTGATCTATACATAATACCGGAAGCTCCAGTATTCTTCATCCAACAATACTGGTAATCTAGTATTGTAAAACACACGTTACTGGAAGCTCCAGTATTCTTCATCCATCAATACTGGTAATACTAGTATTGTAAAGCACACAATACAACAGTTCGTATATAGCACACTACAGTACGGCTGACAGCATACACTGATAAATGTTGAGCGTAACCTGGATACTGAGCCAGGCTCAGCATATTCGCTGATGGTCTGCTAATTAACCCCAAGGTAATAAACAGGGTAATAAAATACATGGTCAGTAGTCTTGTTGATCTCACAGGTAATTAATCACAGGTGATCTACAGGTAAATACATACACCTGTTTGTGTTACATAACAGGAAATGGGCATATTTGGATTTTAGTGATTTTGATGTGTAGAAAGAGGACTTCAATACATTTAACTGTACCTTGAAAATTTTATATTTTGTGATAAGCATCAGTCAACAATTTAAAATAATTGAAATGAAATCATAATTTTGTGTTGGAGATATAAGGATTTTTAACTGCAAATATGGGAAAGAAGAACAAGATTATTTGTGATGCTATTTTATTCAATATATTAATTTAATTTTGGTGTTTTAACGCCACTTTCAACCATATTTCAGCTATATAATGGCGACCAGTTTTAGTGGTGGAGGAAGCTGGAGAGAACCACCGACCATGGGCAAGCAACTGGTAAATTGTATCACTTGCGGCTGCGAGTCGAGTGCTCCCTTTTTGTAATTGACAAAGCCGAGCGATTGACAAAGCCGGGCGCGATCCCACGCCGTATTGGTGATAGGCTTTTATGAGTTATTAGGTAATCCAACTACCTAATTCATTGAGCCACCCGGGCCCCTAACAATTTAACATACATACATTATAAACATATAACATCATTTATAGAATTATTTCAACAAGTAAAAAGATGACTCTGACCGGCGAAAATGGGAAACGACCTAGCTCTGCGTTTGAGGCTATATTACTTGCTATTTTTTAAAGTCCCAAAATGATCTTTAGTATGATTTTTTCAGGTGAGGTTTTGTAATCAAAAGATAACTAGTCACACGTTTTATTATAATATTATTTCAAATAAGTTTTGTTCTGATCTGCCCAGATTTAGTACAAAATTATAAAGGATTGAATAATATAATACTGCCA
>MJUT01054222.1:132108-143561 GCA_002080005.1 Gigantidas platifrons | reverse complement strand
AAACCAAAAAAAAGAAGAAAAATGGCAAGAAAGATGCAAAAAGCTATAAACTGACTATGTAATTTTCAATGGGGAATAGTATCACTATGGAGAAACAAAATGATATTATCAAATTATTGTTTCGTGTGAAAACAATGGGTGGGTGAAGCTGTATAGCCGCCTTCCCTTCACCTCTCTCAAAAGAAAGAAAAAAGAAAAGAAAGCTTAAAGTTCGGTCCTTAAATCAAGCACATTTTCCAAAAATAAAATAATTAAACAGTACAGTAAGTAAAGATGTAAATCAAGAAGATAATAAGAATCCATAGATCGAAGAAGGACACACAATACAATGGCCGAAAGAAAAAAGGACAGAGGGACAAACAACGATCTACAAAACATACACATAAAACTAAAGATCGAGTAACACGAACCCCACTAAAATCCGGGGGTGACGTCAGATGCCCCGGAAGATTAAGCAGTTCCTGTTCCACTAGTGGCACCCGTCATTAGAGATAATCTAGCATATCACTCAGACATAAAATAGAGAAAGGAACGGTGCTTTTTTTGCTATGCTACATTTCACTGAAGGTTTTTTTCAATTACGAGAATAACGCATACCCTTAAATTAAGAAACGACCCATAACCTGCATTTGAAGTATATACAACTGCAATATGACAACTGTCACGACGACCATTGATATACAATTTGAGAACAGAACGACAACAATGACAGGTGCTTAACTATTTTTGCATGCATAACAGTATATTGCCATTAACACCGTACGTGTTCTAAAAGTTATTAGTCGGAGTAAAGTAGATGGACGGGTACATCATAAAACACATCTAACTGTGTGGGTTAAAATTACAAATAAAAATGTCAACCTTGACGTATACATAGTGCTAGTTATCTACCATCCAAGATCAATCTGAGGAAATCAAAGGGGTACGCACAAAAACAGACAAAACATTATCTACAAAACACTACACAGAAAAGAAAAGATTGAGCCACGCTAATCCCACTAAGCAAGCTGGGGGTGAACTAATGTGCTCCGGAAGGGTAAGCAATTGCTGCTCCACTTGTGCTACCCGTTGTTTTAATCTTGTTACAAAACCGGTGATAGGACACAAGTTTAATGCGTTTTATATGCATTACCAAATCTTCTGAAGCAAAATATATAATATATAACTTTGTGCTTAATTCTTTCAGACACTGAAGCTATCGTTGCAGCAAATAGGGAACTGAAGAAAAATATTATGTGTATAAGATGTCATACAAATGAAAAGTGTATGTTATTTGTGAACTGTGGACACAGAGTGACGTGTGAATCGTGTTCAAATCAAATTGACTATTGTCCGTATTGTGATGTAAAAATCAAAAGCAAGTTAAAGACTTTCTTGTCCTAATATGTGTCACTTAATGCTTTTTATGTACTTATTATCTTTTCAAGCAATACTAATATGTGCCTTTTACCTACTCAAATCAAATTATGCATATTGCACACTCATTACCATTCCAATAAATATTGATTGTAGCCATTATCTGTTCCAATAATACTCATTACGCATTCACTGCCATATCAATGTATATTATGTACTCATTGCCTATTCAAGTTATACTTACTATGCATTTACTGCCATAGCAATGAATATTATGTACTCGTTATCTATTCAAGTTATACTTACTGTGTATTCACTGCCATAGCAATGAATATTATGTACTCATTGCCTATTTAAAATATATATGAGCACTCTTTACCTTTGCAATAACAAATAATGTATCCATTACCTCTTCATGTTATAATTGTTCAGCATTCATTACCATAGCAAATAATATGGTTGATTTTTTTTATTGTGTTTAACGCCACTTTCAACAATATTTCAGCTATAGCGTGCATTCAGCTTTATTGGTGGAGGAAACAGGAGTACCCGGTGAAAACCACCATCCTGTCGCAAGTCACTGACAAACTTTGTCACATAATACTGTATCGACGACACCTTGCCATGAACAGGTTTCGAACTCACAACTTTAGTGGTGACAGACACTGATTGCACAGGTAGTTGAAATCCAGCTACCATACGATTACGACAGCCCCTGCAAATAATTCCACGTACCAATTACCTATTCAGATTATCCTTATTGCACACTTAAATGACAAACCAGTAGCCCTTTTCACAAAAATTCGTAAGTATAATCTTATTTTTTTCACTTACGATTAATCCTACAACAATTCCTCAGTCATTTTCACAAAGATTATCTTACGACAAATTTTAATCTTACGACTAAAATTACACTTACGATGGAAAATTCTTCCTAAGGTGTGCTTGATACAACATTATGTGATAAAATTTGTCAGTGACTTGTGGCATGTCGATGGTTTTCTTCGGGTACTCCGGTTTCCCCCACCAATAAAACTAACTGCCACGATATACCTGAAATATTGTTGAAAGGGGCGTTAAACATCATAAACTATCTTCCTCAGCAACCTAGTTTCATGTTCTTTGAACAATGTCTTTGTATTGCTTTCAATATTATCTGAACTATGATTTCTCAGAAAAGTGGTCCCTTTATCACAGACAATCTCAGAGAATATTCTCATACAAATTTATTTTTTAAATAAACATATTCAATAAAACATTTCGGCACTAATTTATAAGCAGTTTTTATGTTATGATGTTACCATAACAACGGGTCTTCTATATCGTCTGCATTTACAAAAGCAAGCCGTCAGATTGAACATCACAAGTGACAAGAAGCTATGGTGCATATATATTGCAAAAGTTTTGTAAAATCAGTATTGGAACACTAAACCAGTTGGCATTTACATCCTTGTGTAATCAAATCCGAGTATGAGACTGTGTTTGTATATTTATATTGAATTTTTATCTAATATATGAATTGGTCAACAATAACTCCACAAAATATTGACGGGTATGATTTCCATATAAAGAAAAAATTCGTATGCATGTAAATTATAATTATCTATACAATTTTTCGTCATCATCCACGCGTTGTCACCTTTGGTGGAAGTCTTTTTTAAGGGAGTGCATCTGGAGTTCGAAAAAAATATATTCATATACATTATCCATGCTGGATAATTCATTTTATCGGTTGTGTTTCAGAACAAATATTTACCCCCCGCCCTCTTTCCCAATTAATCTCATCCCACATAAAATTAAACGCTTGTTCAATTAATGTTGAACATTTATGCTGATTTTTCTGAGATAACCCAAATTAAGATATGCTTATCATCGATAAATCATGAAGACGAATAAATATCCATGTTATATATTAATATAAACGATTTGCCCTCTGGCAACACTTGTATAAATATAAATAAATTATTTTAGAATTTCCATTTTCTTCTTTTTTACCATACGCAAGCAAACACAGATATCATAAATAAGACATGAACACTCCTACAAACAACAGGGGGTAAATAGTAACCGAACATCATATTTATGTGGACATCGTAACAATTGATAAGGCACAGTATTAGCAACGAAGTAAGAGTGCTTCCCAATATTTTCCATAATCATTCCACAAAATTTTTTACTGGAATAAATTCGTGTCAAGAAGTGTATTATCGTGATAATATGCACACATATTTACCAGTAACGTGTGCATTACATATGCAAATGTCAAGTTCGGAACACAAGTCACATGTCAAGTGGCCACAGGGTTGAATAACATATTCAAAGTCCTTAATTCTACAAATAACACACATCTTTTTCTGTCTCAATTCCGTATTTTCTTTCTTCAGTTTGTCGATCACTAGAAAATAAAGGGTTTAGAATGTTAATCGCCTCCAAATATGACATGAACAAAATATGATAATAATGTAAATCTATGAAAAGAGAGAGAAAAATAGCTTTCGGAAAAGGTTCAAAATTTAATCGACAAATCGGCGAAATAGAGGCAAAATCGACGCCCCTAATACACATATACATGACCCTCACTTACCCGGCTTTTCGAAGATACTGTAATACAAAGTGGTGAGGTTAAGCTAATTATATGGTCTAATACTTTTCGTCTGAGTAAAATAATGTAGCTAAACTTATTTTAAAATTGTACTTTGATTATACAATATCTATGTTCAAATTTGCCAGAAACAAATTCAAAATAAGTTGGAGTTTGATATTATCAGGATATATGAAACGCATACACACTTGTGACATGATACGTTTAATTCAATGTATTTTTAAATTTGGTGAGAAAATATGACACAAAATAAGACTACTACCTTGTTGATTGTTATCATGCTGTTCCTGTGGTGATCTGGCAACCGACAATGCATGGTCTCCTGTTGATGCAGAATTACTGTTTTCTGTTGTACATGCACTGGGTCCTACTATATGTTATGCAGATCCAGTGTCTATATTTGAGTCATTCTCGCGACGTATTTAAGGGGTTGCCATCTGACCAGATGAAACGACTGGTGTAATTCCTACAATATAATATACCTTGTTTAATCACTGCCCTAAGTAAAGTCAGCAATTAATTTGAATAACTGACTGCTATGAACAAGTTACAAAACTGTTTCATTCAAAATTATTTAAACAAGTGATACCCAATATGGTATATGTCTAGCGAAATACTGGAATATAGCTCAAATATTGTTGAAAGTGGCGTTAAACACAATGAATTAGAATTGAAAATATATGACAAATAAATAAAACTACCTTCTGAAATCCTCTTTGGAAATCCAAAAACGGACGTAAATTTGTGTATGCAAACAATGAGATCAACGTTTCTATGTGGTCATTTATAGGGTTAGTGTTATGGTGCATAACGCCACTCTCAATAATATTTCCATTGCATCGTGGCGGTCAGTTTTATAGGTGTAGGAAACTGGAGTAACCGAGGAAAACCATCGACTTGTTGCCAGTCACTGATAAATTTTAGTTTATATAGCTGTGATACCCAACATTATGTTTGATATTTTAACATTTGTCACCAATGGTCAACATTCTACATGGCTTTATGACAAAAGAGACGACTGTAGTTTTACCATTACACATTTTCCACAAAATAGTGTTATACCAACCGCCCCGCTTATGGAGTGTAATTTTCACACCTCAACCGCTACACTCGAACTTGCAGTTTATATTCAGAATTGTTCAACGTCACCGTATTCTGCGTACTAAACTATTAAATAAAAAATGTTTAAAGAATCGCCTCATCCTATCTTTCGACCATTTAGTGTTGAACGAAAGGAGACCAAGTCCCGAAGACCTGGTGTAGTCATTGTAACATGAACGACAAAATCTAACCGTGATGAAATCTTGTGCGCTAAAAAGAAGTTGCAGTTTAGCAGACATTACAGTGATGTGTCATTACAACAAAGAATTGAGTCCGAAAACATGTGCATTCTTTTCAAAGCATTAAGTTATGTAAACTCAGACTTATATGTCAGAGGAAGTAGAATTTCTGAATTTTCTGCTAGACCACGATCATTTGAAGGTAGCAAGCCATACCACGATAAACGAGAATCACGACAGAACAATAGCGACTCAAATCCGCTTAGTCTGAAGTCGTTTATGCAATGATAGAACCAGTTACCGATCATCAAGAGACAATACCGATGAAAGATTCAACAGTTCAGAATTTCACAGTATCCGTCGTTAGGTGAAAGTAGTGCAACGTAAATGGGAGGAATAAAAATACTGTTTCTGACAATTTTACTGTACGCTATAATTATTTATCATATATGTAGTCGTAAATACAGTAGTTTTGAATATTTGATAAAGTGCCAGATGCCTACCCTTTATCATACCCCTCCCCTGTATGCCCTCCTGTTTAAATATTTGATAAAGTGTATAAAACCTGGCAAAATCCGTTTCATATGCCGCATCACCCTCGACCAATATCATTCCTCGGGCCTAAAAGCCCTCTGGATGATATTGGTATCTCGGGATGATACCTCGGGATGATGCGGCATATGATACGGATTTTGCCATGTATTATTCTCTATATAGTAGTTACTGATATGGAGAGCATTATCAGGATATACAGACTGTCCAGGAGGCATGGTACGAACAAATGGAAGGAAAGGATATTGCCTAAGCCGAAGGTTAGGGCACTTTCATTTCCACTGGTCATTACCACGACCCAAGGGCAGTCTGTCTATCCTAATATTGCATTCTATATCAGTAACTATTGTGTTTATTGCATGGACGACCAGAATCTGACACATACAATATAAATGCATAGACATTGTTAATCAGGATCATTGAAGGTTTCCCTAGGCGTTATCTCCTTCGTTATGACCTAATTTGAATTGATTGCAGCAATTGTTTGAATGGTGTTCAACTTATAATGAGAAATAAAATGAGATTATAAGTAACATTGTAATTTACTAAAACGTAAACAAACAAATATCCGTGTATATACCAGTAGTGCCAGTCTATACACGGTTTTTGGACCGGTCTATATCAGCATTCCAGTCTATATCGCGGAATAGTGGAGATCACTTGGAAAGTTTTCAGCCAATTAAATGTATGCTTTTTATTCTGATATGCAATAATTCAGTTTCATATTTAAATCTTGACATAATGGGTGCTGCTGGGACTTATTTGAAAAAATGTAATGTATTAAATATTAATTGATATAAGTGGTGTGGTAACAATAGATAGAAAATGCATAAAAATGCAAAATGCGGCTCTGGAGGAGTGAGATTTAAATTAAAAATCATTTAGATGAAACTTTTGAAATTGGAATAGTACGCGAGTCAACTGAAGGTATTTTTTGGATATACATGAAAGATAGATAAATGGTTTAGAATATTATTCAACTCCAAATATGACACGAACTATATATGATAATACTACAAATCTAATAAAAGAGAGAGAAAAAATAATAACACGCTGTCAGAAAAGGTTCAAAATTTAATCGACAAATCGGCGAAACAGAGGGAAAATCGACACCCCTAATACACATATACACAACCGCTCACTTGTCCGGCTTTTTCATATACTGTGATACTGTAAGTGGTGTGGTTAAGCTAATTTAAGGGATCAATGATTTCCGTCTTAGTGAAATAATGCAGCCATGCTTATTTTAAAATTGCACTTTGATTATATACAGTCCGACAAAAGTTAAGCACCACTTGATTTGTTTCAATACTATCTTTTCTAATAATGAACTTATTTCAAATCGGTTTGCTGTTTTCGTTACCTGTACACACATACTTACTTACCTATGAAACAGGTTATTGGTCGATTTTTATTTATGTGTATATGACAGGGTGTGTAAAGTGCCACGTGTACTTTTCAACATTTGTGTTTGCGTTTGGAGGCCACATTAGCACACGCACTGTAATCAGACGCCTCCACCATCAGGGAATGCGAGCGCGACGACCCATAGAACGTCCACAGTTGACATTACGTCATTGCAATGCTCGATCTGACTGGTCACATGATCACTTGGGGTAGACTATTCGCACATGGAGACGTGTCCACTGGTCTGATGAAAGTAATTTTTTGCTACGCCCTACCATAGGTCGTGCAAGGGTTTGGCGCCAACGACACACTTCATTTCAGGACAACCACATGTTGGAAAAAACTGTTTTTGGGGGTTGCGGTGTAACTGTCTGGGGCTGTTTTTCCTTTGACTGTAAGTTGGACTTGGTAATATGACAGGCCAAAAATACCGTGACAATGTGCTCGCTCCACGCGTAGTCCCCCATTTCGCCAATCATGTGTTGGCTGACAGGCCAATGTTGATGGACGACAACCCTAGGCCACATAGATCCAGAATTGTACAACATTTTTTTACAGCAAGAGGCTGTTAAGACAATTCCATGGCCTGCGATGTCGCCAGACATGAAACCAATAGAGCATGTATGGGACTTTATTGGCCGACAAAATAACCAACGCAATTCAAAATGTCAAAATATTGACGAATTAAGAACTGCTATCTTACAGGTGTGGCAACAGTTCCCCCAAAAACGGCTTAGGCGTCTTGTGCGAAGCATGACGAAGCGTGTTACAGAACTTTATAATAAACGCGGTGGATATACTCATTATTGATTTTTATGCCTTACACATACGCACAATAGATGCATTTAAAAGTTCTTAAAATCGGAAGAATCTGCATTTTAATGCAATGTTAGAAATTTCCATCAAAGACAAACTGGTTTTACGTTTTCCAGCACCTGTTTTGAATCCCATTTTTACCACGTCATAGTCACGTCTTTCAGGATGATAAATACTTCGTAGATTGGTAATTTTAGAGACCTTTGTGTAGTCTTTTAAGAAGTGTAAGAAAAATGGTGATATCTATTTTATTGTTTAACAGTATTGATGTAAAAAAAATATATCGATAAAAATATAGGGTGGTGCTTAACTTTTTTTGGAGTGTATTTAATATCTATGTTCAAATTGGCAACAACAAAAAAATCAAAATCAGTTGAAATTTTATATTTTGAGGTATATGAAACGCATACACACTTGTGGCATGATAAGCTTAATTCAATGTATTTTTAAATTTGGTGAGAAAGTATGACACAGAATACCACTACTACCTTGTTGATTGTAATCTTGCTGTTCCTGTGGTGATCTGGAAACCAACAATTCATGGCCTCCTGTTGATGCAGAATTATTTTTTTCTGTTGTACATGTACTGGATCCTACTGTAGAAGATTCAAATGGACTGCTTAATTCTATAGGGTATGTGGATCCAATATCAAAATTTAAGTCATTTTCTGTACGTATTGATGATACGACTGGTGTAATTCCTACAATATAATATAACTTGTTTTATCACTTCCCTAAGTAAAGTCAGCAATTAATTTGAATAACTGACTAGTACTATGAACAAGCTACAAAACATTGATTTGAACAACTGGACTGGGTTGCTCAAAACACTGGTTAATGTTATCCATTGGTTAGGCTAACCAATGGATAAAATTGCTAACCAGTGGTACCGTATCCGGTGGACAATTTTACGTTGCTCAACCATTGCATAGTGCTGTGGTTAACTAACCAGTGATTAAGTAGCTTAACCAGTGGATAGTATCCCATAATTCCATAGTATTCTTTGTAAAAAAAAAATTCAGAAATCGTTTGCTCAACAAAAAAAAAAAAGAAAAAAAGACGGAGAGGTGAAAATTTCTCCAGGCTGGTATGGTTTGCTTATGTGAGCTTGTGGAGAAAACATAATCATAATTAGGTCAAAACAAACGAATGTTATAACAAATGCAGAGAAGGCAAAAGTGTGGAAAGAGATCACATACACTGTGAATGCAAGAGCGGGTGGACAAAAAAAAGATCGGTAGAGCAAATCAAGGAAAAGTGCAGAACAGTCTGTTCTACGGAAAAGTTGGAGGCTGAAGTAAATAGTTAGAGCCTCAATCAGACAGTAGAAGGTCTAGATTTACAAGCGTCAAGTGAAGTGACACAAAAAATCATAGAACTTCACACCGGTGCACTAAAGACATATCAGAATAGGAAAGGGATAGTCTTTTACATTTTCTCTTTACTTTCCAAGAAATTAATATGTCTGTCATGGATATACCATCAATTTTCATTCTTCATTATTAAAAAAAACACAGGTAATTTTATAAAACAAAATAATGAATGCATGTTGCATCCCTTTGTAACCAACTATATACACCCGTTCAAAATTTGCAAATACGGGATACAGATTCACTACTATAAGGATATTTGTTGATCTCTCTTTATTGGTTTTTGAAGTCTATATGTAGCTGCGGCTTGCCATTTCTTAGCATTATATTTAGACCAATAAAAAAAGTGCATAGTTAACAAGAACTATTATTTTAAGATATTTATTACTGTCGGTCCTTCTAGATAGGGTACATGGTTTCAAAAAAAAATGAAGATGTTTTTAAACGGATTTTGATTATTTTTAACCAGAAGGCATGGCAATTTCTAGGCATAATCTTGTTTTGGCTAGTTTTAATTTTCTGGTGATTTACACTTTAATTTGTTTTAAAATCCAATTTACCATGTATTTTCTAATAAAAGTGGAATCCTAAAATAACATCACATTATTTAAACCACATGAACACAAAAAGTGGAGTTGGTTGCCAGTTATCTTATACGTTAACATTCCTGTTATTTATATTTGAAGACCTATATATTTCATGGAATAGGTATCAAACGGAAAAAGGGGTTAAATAACTTAAGATTACAAATTACCTGTGTGATCAAACACACCCTGTTCATTTTTAGAATAGTACCCCTTCCTATTAACAAAGGCGTATTCGTAGTCTAAGGGTGGTGCCTGTATTTGTATCATGCGTGCAGTCAATTGCCCCTACAACGCCAGGAAAATGGACAATGTCATAATACCCTGTTTTAATTCTGTTACTCTGAAAATATGTAGAGGGCCAGGTGATATATTGTCCCGATATATCATACAGAGCACTAGAGACATATCTTACTGCTCTCGAGACACTTGAAATATGATATCCCATTGTATCACCGATTACTCTCATCGGACTCCCTGGTTCAAGGTAATTTCTCAAGGCCAGCTTTAGTTGTATGTCTACTGGTATGGCATGAGACCCAAAAGTTGGTCTGCACAATTGTGGCTCTATAGATTGATTTGATATTTGGTGTTTCACGCCATTTTCAACAATATTTCAGCTATATCATGGCGACCAGTTTTAGTGGTGGAAGAAGGTGGAGTATCCAAGAGAGAACCACCGACCACGGGCAAGTAACTGGTAAACTTTATTACTTGCAGCTGCGAGTCAAGTGCATCCTTTTTTGTAATTCACAAAGCAGGGCGCGAACTCACCCCGTATTGGTGATAGGCTTGTATGAGTTGTTAGGTATTCCAAATACCTACATATGTAACTCATGAAGCCACCCGGGCACTGTAATCTAAATCTATCCCGGAATTCTCTATCATCAAAATCCAACTCAATATGCCGATACACTCTTTCTTTTTGCTGTCGTCTTGCCATATTTAACCAATGGTTAAATATTTATCCGGCACAATTTGAGGGGTTAACTTTATCTACCGGATAAGGCATTTTATCCAGTGGATAAAATTTGAGCAACAAAAATTAACCGGTGGTTAAATTTATCCATTGGATAACTAGATTTAACCAGTGGATAACACTAACCAACGTTTTGAGCAACCCAGTCCTGATAACCAATATGGCATACATCTAACGAAATACCGGAATATAGCTCAAATATTGTTAAAAGTGGCGTTAAACACCATGAATTAGAATTGATAATATTTGACAAATAAATAAAACTAGCTTCTGATGTCCTCTTTGGACGTACATTTGCTCATGCAACCAATGAGATCAGCGCTACTAGGTGGTCATTAATAAAGTTATGGTTATGGTGTTTAACACGTTGCACCGTGGCGGTAAGTTGTATGGGTGGAGGAAACCGGAGTACCCGGGGAAACCCACCGACTTGTCCCCAGTCACTGACAAACTTATAGCTGTGATACCCTAAGTTATGTTTAAGTTCTTAACATTTGACACCAATGG
>MJUT01054222.1:113122-132089 GCA_002080005.1 Gigantidas platifrons | reverse complement strand
TTTTTGTAAGGATCCTCTTATGACATTCGTGACTTACTTCTTTTCATCAAAGAAATTATTTAAATGGCCATACCCTACACCAGTCCGCCAGTAGCATAGGGATGGAATATCACCACACATCTGTCAAGTGGGCCAGCTATGTTAGGCAGATATTGTGTAAATTGGTGTATTCCACGTATACTGATATAGTATTTGACGGGAATATCGAAATCGATGAAAGCCTGTCGAAAAGTTAAATACAACAGTGATTATCCTACCGGAACCAGAATGTGGATATTTGGAATGGCACAATGCAGTTCAATTAAGACAATAATATATCCGGTCGATAAACGGGATGCGCAATCCCTTTGATTGAAAAGCAGGTCGATCCTGGAAGTCGTATATTTTCAGACAGTTGGGGTGCCTATCTACACCTCAATGAATTAGCCAATGCACATATTTCAGTAATTCATAAATCAATTTTCAAACAATCATATATCAATTTTCAAACGGGCGAAATTGTTATATGTACAACAAACAGAATTGAAGAGGCATGCAAATATCCAAAGACCACCTTAGAAGAATAAATGGTACAAATACGGCACATTTTGAGCATCATTTGTCTGAAATTATTTGAAGGAACCATGTACATGTACATAATGAAAATATATATATGAATTTATTGGTGAAATCCATATTTCGTCTGGACTGTGGCCATCGGTATACCTATTCGACGCATATAGTTCGGAGTTGGACACCTCAAAGTAAGGAGGACGAAGCAGCCTACAAAGTAACTTGTATCCAGGAGAGTGACTCCGAAGAAGTGTCGGATGAGGTAGCAGGGAGCACTTTGGACCCTTCTACCCCTTGATCTAGTCAAGGAACTATACTACTAAGGCAGTGAAACGGACGAGCAACCTATTACAACTGCCCCAAAAAGATTTGCACATCAAGACAGTGACGGAGACGGTGAAAATAGCTCAGCCCATTTATTTTTTTCACATGGTCTCAAACGTTTATAAACAAGCGCTGAAAAGAAATGCGGCAGCCAGAAACTACATGTATTTTTTTCAACAAATGTATTTTTAAACATATGAAAATTAATTTAAGAAAACAGTACACTTGTTTATGTTTATTCTTTATTGCATTGATTGTGACTTCATTTAAGTTTAAAGTTAACAAGACACTTCGATAAAACGATATCCTTAAAGTCCCAATAGCTATATATTTGACTAAAAATAAAAACCCGATTGTTTAATGATGAAATACTTTCAACTTGTTTAAAACATTTAAAAAACGCAACAAAATTAGTCTTTCAGTTCGTAATACTATGTAATGACGGGAAAAACAAGTAGGGATAATGTTATCCTGTCATGAAAAGAATACAACAATTCTAATATGAAACTTTTCCGTATTCAAGCGACCTCTTTTGAACTTTAGCGCTACGCATGCGTATTGAGATTGTTTGCGATGAAAGAAACATATGGGAATCTAGTTGAAAGCGTGGTCCTGAAGATTTACAGCTTCAAAGTTCAGAAAGAAAACACCGGAAAGGAGAATCGAATGTTTAATCGAGTGATATGAGCAGGATATGGATTGGAGACTAGTGTGATTGTTGGAATAAGCTCAGACCAGAAACGCAGAGTTAATATAAAAAAAAACACCGGAGCAATCCTTATTCAAAATCTGCACTTGTATTCGATTGTTCAAGCAGTGCCAGTGATTTCGTATAAAGGCATGACCCTGCATGTATTTTTTTTAACAAATGTATTTTTGAACATATGAAAATTAATTTTAGAAAACAGTAAACCTGTTTATGCGTATTCTTTATTGCATTGATTATGACTTCATTTAAGTTTAAAGTTAACAAGACACTGCGATAAAACGCTAAGCTTAAGTCGATTAATTATTACATTATTTAGGAACTGTAAATATCAATATGTATATAACAAATAATCCCTGCAAGTATCGGAACACTAACTATAGAGGATGATACAAGATACAAGATACTGCCATGCCACTCATACGGTAAATATGCATTGGACACACTACACAAACAAACACATACATGTATCGTCAATAAGACATGCGCCATTATACAAACAACTGGAGTTAAAGACGAACAGAACATCGTTTTTATGTGGGCATCGTAACAATTCATAAGGAACAGTATTAACAACGGAGTAAGAATACGCGATCGAATTCTTCCAAGCATTTTCCATAATCATTCCACAAAATTGATTACTGGAACTTTTCGTGATAATATGCACACATGTTTACTAGTAACACGTGCATTACATATGCAATTGTCACGTTCATAACACACGTCACATGCCAAGTGGCCACAGGGTTGAATGACATATTCAAGTCCTTTAATTCTACAAATAACACACATCATCTTCTGTTTAAATTCTGTATTTTCCTTCTTCAGTTTATCTAGCACTAGAAGATAAAGGGCTTAAATTATTAATCAACTCCAAATATGACACGAATTATATCTGATAATAATGAAATCTAATAAAAGAGAGAAAAAATAATAACACGCCGTCGGAAAAGGTTCAAAATTTAATAGAAAATTCGGTGAAATAGAGGTACAATCGGCACACCTAATATACATATACATGACCGCTCACTTTACCGACTTTTCACAGCTACTGTAATACAAAGTTGTGGGGTTAGGCTAATTTTATGGTCTAATACTTTTCCTCAAAGTAAAATAATGCAGCTAAGCTAAGTATATGAAATACATACACACTTGTGACATGATAAGCTTAATTCAATGTATTTTTATATTTGGTGAGAAAGTATGAAACATAATAAGACTACTACCTTGTTGATTGTAATCGTGCTGTTCCTGTGGTGATCTCATAACCAACAATTCATGGCCCCCTGTTGATGCAGAATTATTGTTTTCTGTTGTGCATGTACTGGATCCTACTGTAGAAGATTCAGATGCACTGCTTATTGTTATAGGGTATGTAGATCCAATATCAAATTCTAAGTCATTATCTGCACGTATTGCTGGGGTTGCCATCTGTTCAGCTGAGACGACTGGTGCAATTCCTACAATATAATAAACCCCTTATAATCACTTCCCTAAGTAAAAACAGCAATTAATTTCAATAACTGATTGCTATGAAGCAGCTACAAAACTGTTGCATTCAAAATGATTTGAACAAGTAATAAACCAGTATGGTATATGTCAAACGAAATACCGCAATATAACTGAAATATTGTTGAAGTTACGTTAAACACCATAAACATGAATCTCTAATGTAATTAGCATGAATTAGAATTGATAACATTTGACAAATAAATAAAACTAGCTTCTGATAACTCGTTTGGAATTACAACAGGGAAGAACATTTGTAAAAACAACCAATGAAATCAGCGATACTATGTGGTTACTAATAGGGTTAGGGTTATGGTTATGGTGTTTAATGCAATTTTCAACAATATTTCCGTTGCATCGTGGCGGTAAGTTTTATGGGAGTAGATAACCGGGGTACCCGGTGAAAACCACCGACCTGTCGCCAGTCATTGACAAACTTTAATGTCACTAATAACTTGATACAAAATCAAGCTGATATTATGTTTAAGTTTTTAACATTTGACACCAAAGGTCAACATTCTACATGGCTTGATGACAAAAGAGATGACTGTAGTTTTACCATTACACATTTTCAGAAGAAAAGTATAATACCAACATCCCCGCATATAGAGTTTAATCTTCACACATCAACCGATACTCCTAAACAGTTTATATTCTGACATTTTCCAATGGCATCGTATTCTGAGTACTAAACTATTAAGTCAAGAAAGTTTAAAGAATCGCCTCATTTTATCTTTCAAAAATATATTTATCTTATCATTCACCAATATATAACCATTAAATAAAATGAAATTATCACACACGTAACCCTAATGTATACTCAAAGTTTGGCCGTTCATATAAATGCAATATGTATATAATTTTTAGAATTTCGTAGTGACATTACATCAAATTTAACTTATGGATCCCATTTTCCTTACTGCCTTACTTTGTATGGTATCCACCGAAATCTAGTTATCTTATCATTCGATAAAATATATGTACTAAGCAAAAATATGAGATTTTCAAACACGTATCGGTTATATTATGGAGCGGATGCGATCGAATGGTCTAGTGCGCTGGACATAAGGCTAAGCGATTGGTGCAGCAGTGTATCAAGGGTGTGAGTTCAAATCCCGTCGAGGGAAGAACAAAAATTGTATAGCTCAATAATCTAATTTTAACACTGTTTGGTTTAATTTTCAGACGTATATATATATATATAAGTTTGAGTGATCAGCAATTTTCCAGCTATATCATTGCGAGAACAAGTTCATTTTTTTTAATGAGATGATGATGATGTCCACTTTGTTTTAGACTAACACGTTGAGTTGGGTTTTCATAGTCCTAGCTCACTGAAACACAAGTCCACAGATAGACATGTCGCTTCACTCGGACACATTATTCTGAATCAGAGTCAGCCAGTCTTTACTTTTTCTTCTTAATGTTGCGTGCTTAGTGGAGAAATAGCAAATACCAATTTTATAGTCTTTTGTTTGACCCGGCCGAGGCTCGAACCACGATAACCCGCACTCGAGGTGATCACGCCTAACCATTACGCTACCGATGCGGTTCCCAAAGTTTGACATTTCATATAATTGAAATTATAAGTAATTTGAGAATTTCGTAGTAACATTGCTTCAAATTTAACTTACGGATCCCATTTTCATTGTTGTCATCCTTCGTCTCTGTTTCATCTGGCCAATTGTTGTCAGCCATATCTTAAATTAACCAAAGTAAAACATATATATGTCATGCATTTCATTTTGTCGTTTTGCTATGTAAAATTATTCAATATGCACGACTTGTTGAGAGTGTCGCAATACAGGCACCTTAAACACCAAACACAATGCTTTTGGGTTAATTTAGCAGTCGTGCGAACATAATACGCAAAAATTGAAAAGTTAATACAAATTCTTACTTCTTGAAAAGTGATGTATAATGATCATAATGCATCGTCTAGAAAATATATAATAACATAATATACATTGCTGTTGTTAGAATAGAATCGGAGAATTATTACTTACTTTTGTAATGATAGTATATATGTCCTCACATTATATACTAATACGTCTGTGAATGAATGCGTTAAATAAAAAAGTTAAAAATAGATTATTGGATGAAGCTAATTATGTACTTCCCGTACAAAAAATAGATTTAAGGTTTGCATATGAGGAAATATTTATGTAAACACATGCTAGCTTAGTCTTCACGCTCTGAGTTCCGTATTGTGATGTTCATTACGTTTTCCGCATGAAAACTATGTTCGGTTCGTCTTTACCTCCTGTTATTTGTAGGAGGGCGGATGTCTTATTTACGTTATTTGTGTTTGTTTCCGCATAGTGGTGTTAGACACATGTTGTGCTGCGTTTTTGTTTTTATTTGTCTTCGTCTTGTTTACCCTATGTTGCCAGTTGCACTGGATTGTTCTTTTTGATTTCCCCTTCGGTACTCTCTAACGTTTACTTGGTTGGAAAGCTACTGAATTGAAGAGTACACATTTTCACATTTATTTCCCCCTCCCCCCTGATAAGGTATAATATTAATACTCTGAGCGTAACGACAAATAATTGGACAACACAACAAAACAGAATTATGAGCCATATGGGCCACACCGAAACAACGGGAGAGAACTCAGGTGCTCGCGAAGGGTAAGCAGTACTTGCTTCTTAAAAAAACAGCCGACGTGTTACTCATATTTACAGTTAAGTCTTGTTAAAATCTTGACTGCAATAGAGTAAAGAAACATCTACGTAAAAAGCAAAATATCCATTGTCATTTGAGATATGGATATTTCGTAACGATCAACCAGACTGCGATGACGACCGTAGATTTTTTTGTGTAGATGACTTTAACCGAGGAGAAGTGTAGCCTTGCTTGAATAGTTTTTGCGTTAGCAGCTGAACTCTGTCCAGAATATCACTCAACTGGGCACAAACTCAAGAATAATGTACGAGTTTTGAAATGTAAACCCCATACGCTGGTGAGGCTTGGTTATTGCTACTGATGAATTGAGTTTTTATTGTAATATTCTTCAGCTGTCGATTTCAAGGTGAAGGGCAAGGTAATAAGCAGACTTGTGAGTATCATCTGTAATAAAGCTTAGTCAATGTGAGTTGTCGATGCAAATACACATGTACGATTTAATTTTGTGCAACATTTTATGTTATTGTGCCCCCGTTTTTACACATGTACTTAGGTCAGAAAATATATCATAAAAACATCTACATAAATGATAGAAAGACATGTAATAAAACATAGATATCGAAGTGTTCCGGGAATAAACTTCATCAGGTATGATCATAATCAAAAGATTAGAAAGCCAAATAACATACATGTCTTTGTCAAAGGGCCTACATATACCTGAGGCACATTATTTATATATATTAAACAAATAACCCACGTAACTGTCGGAACACTAACTGTTAATGGGGTGACATATTTGGAGACTCGTTGTCCACCAACAGAGCCCAGTGATTGACATAACACGTATGTATCGAATTTTACTGCGCATTTAGTTCTTAAAATCTGATATGAAAATATTATTTCCTGTCTCTTGATGTATTGTTCTTTTCAATTGAAGAGCTGGTTGTTTAAAAACAACAACAAACAAGATGAAATGTGAGCTAAAGCTCACTTATGATACCCCGCATATATGTTCAATGTGTATAAAAACCAACTAAATCGGCAACTAGAAGTAGGAATCTGACGCATCCAAAAACGCTTCCCACAATATGGCATACCTATATGAAGCTTGTGACTAAATATCAGATTTCTGCCATCAATAGTTGCTGAGAAAAATGCGACGAAAAATATCTTGGACCGAAGGAAGGACGGAAGGACGGACGGACGGAAGGACGGACGGACGGAAGAACGGACGGAAGGACAAATGGACGGAAGGACGAAAGGACGGACAGAGGTAAAACAGTATACCCCTCCGGTGGAGCGGTGGTATGAAAAACAAGTCAATGAGTGGATGAAAACAAAAGACTGTATATGTGCTATATTTGAAAACTTCCTCTTTTATAAATAAATACAGATATATAAACGTGCTATACAGAGTGAAACATGAAGCAACCGCAGGGTGTTTATCAAGGGGATATTGAACAAGTGCATATTAAAAGCAAGAGGGAACACTGTATTTCCCTTGAAATAATAATATGCTAGACCCATTGTATTTTGGACATTTGTATTGTTTTCAAGTTATTTCAAATGTTAAAAATAACATCCCAATATGCAAATTTGTGGAATTTCAGCCACTTTTAGACCCCGTTTCGAACTAAAATATCAATAACCTTTTTCAGCAATAATCTTCTAACCCCCTTATACCCTTCTAATATTTGTTATTTTGATATTTTAACAAATGTTTGTTTTTCTAAATTTCAAATGCATCAGAAAAGTACAAATATACACTGTATTGTATCCCTATGAACATGGATTATTGATAGTGTTACATTGTATTTTGATATTAACTATGAGTTATCCCTGATATATAGTCCTCAGCTATAGTCTTCTAAACAGAGGAGATCTACAGCAGTATAATAACATGGTTTAAAAACCGCATTTAAATAATTTGAAAGAAATATAAAATATGTTGGCATGCGATATTATAGTAAGTCTGCTTGTTATGTTCGGTTCGTCTTTACCACAGTTGTTTATAGGAGGGTTCATGTTTTATTTGTGTTGTTTGTGTTACTGTGTATAGTGGTGTCCTACACGACTTTACTATATGAGAAACGTGGGAGGTACATTATACGTGGGAGGAACTGCTTAACATTCGCGAGCACATGGGTTCACCCTGGTCGGTGTTGGGGTCCATGTTGCTCATTATTTTAAACTTCCGTGTTGTGCTTTGCTTTGTTTGTCTTCGTCCTGTATATTGAGTGTTCAATGCTCTCCGTGTCTCTGAACTGTCAATTGTTGATTGCCGCTCCGGTTTTCTCTAACGTTTATTTTTTAGCAACACCCACAGCACACTATCGGAACGGTTCCGAAATCCAATAGAAAAATTTTAGTAATATGGAAAATTTATAACCCCAACATAATTACACGACCACTATTGGTTTTTGAATATTGTTCTTAAAATAGCAGAATTCTGATAGCATAATCCAAAAGTTTAATTTAATAAAAAAAAACAACAAAAAAAAAACACAAAAAAACAGTATATGGTTGCTATTTCCCTTAAAATGGTATTGTAATATTAAACTGCTATCACAATTTATTTAAATATATTTCAGAATTAAATCAAATTGAAAAAGTATATGCTTGCCATCAAACAATTATTTCCTAAAAAAACAATGAATTAAAGTACTTACATTAGACAGTGTCAATACTAAATAACATAGGAATGAATAAACCCAAATGATTCGCTTGTGGTTTAAATACCCAGTTGTACGGTTGACAAGATATTAAATTCAATACGAAGTTAGTAAGCATGTATTGTTACTTATTCCTTTCAAATAATTGATATTGAGTCATATTTGAGGGAACATGATATATCTCCATACTTCTTAATCATTCCCAATATTGACATCATCCTTACTTTTCATGTATGATATATCTCCCTATTTCTTAACCTTTGCCAATACGTGCCTAAGATTGGCATCATCCTTACTTTTCTTTTGTAATCATCGCTTCGTATAGTTTTAATACAAATATATAAAATTCACAAGTTGTCATTTGAGTATATAGCAAAATAATATTGATGGAATAAACATATTTATAGTTTATGTCTTTAGTTGTATGTGTATGCTTTGTAGATAGTTGTTTGTCCTTTTGCCCTTTTTCCTTTGGCCATTGTGTTGTCTGTTCTTTTTCGATTTACGGATTCTGATAACCCCTTTAGTATATTATATCTTCAAACTCTTCTTACAAAATAGATAAGAATAGAAATAAACATGTTTATGAACATACTTGTCAATTTAAAAAGAAATTAAACTAAATTATCTATACCACATTGTGGACCTGCTAAAAGTAGCATAGACATAAGGATATTAGCCCATGGGGCAGGGTGGTGCTGGGTGGCGCAGCATGCCACGTTGGGGAATCTTAGAGCGATGGATGTTTGTGCAAGGTGAATTTCAGTAGTCAGTTTGAATATTCGCTCCAATTAAAAGGTTCTCGTCTTATTTGACATCATGTACAATTTAAACTTTAAGATAATCCTCTAAGTGGTGGTTTTATTTTAAAATTGTGTTGTTAAAGGGCTTGCACTGATATTAGTAACAGCAAGTGAAATAAATCTATGATAAAGGGCTTGATATAATGTATTGAAAGGATTGCTGAATGTAATTGTTCTTAAAGGGGTTGCGTCATTATCAGATATATACTCGTTGGAAACAGTCGCTATGAATAAAATGCAGGATCAAAAGACTGAACGATTTCTAAAACATACTTTGCTATTTGTATATGCTAAAACTGTAGTAGAATTGTTACCCGTTGTGGAGAAGGAGAACTGTTATGGGGGTGAATTAGTCCTTCCAAGTCAAACACAGTATACATGTTTGATGTGGACTATAAGTGAACCTTTGGATACTTATTTTGAAGATACATTTAACCAGATAAAATATGAACTTATTGTGTTCAGATTTCGGGTGCAGATCTTACTAATGTATATTTTTTTACGGAATTCAAGCAATGGAACAAGTGGAGTACCGATGCCATATTCGTATGCCTACGTCTGAATCTGTTCGACGACATATTTGAAATAAATGAGAATAAAAGAAATATGCTATTCGATTGAAAACATTAATAATGAATAGACGTATTCTCCGAAACTCTAATCTAATCAAAGCTTTGTACTTTGCCGAACCACTTCAGAGAAAAGAAATAACTGAATAGCTATGTGCACAGACAAAAGGTTAAGCAATACTAGAGAACAATACAATTAAATACAAGAATAAATGCAAATTAAAAAGCAAACTATGTTAGTATTTCATAATGTGATACCATTACTGATAAAACCAGTTCTATATTTATTTGATGAACGTTGATGTTTGTGTTATGTCAATCAATGATTTGTACTAGTATCATGATTAAACAGAAATAAATGTACATGAAGATGATTGTGCTGTGAACATTATTTTGCAGAAGATGATTACTTATATACAATTTTATTGACTCAATATAAAAACACACACATTCCACCTGTCGTTCAATTTACGATGAACACAAACACAAAAAGTTGTTAGTGAAGACATGCTATGATGTATCCAATTCTGGTGCCTATTTAGGTCCAGATAAACTTGTGGGTATTGATGATCATTTTGATATGGATTTGACGGATGTGTCCAATATCTCCAATGAAAATGATAGTGTCAGATATTTCCTCTTTGTTATCGACATATTCTCCAAATATCTCTGAATTCAACCACTGAAATTCAAAACAGCAAAAGATGAAGTCAAAGCATTACAAAGCATCATAAGCAAAGAATGTATGAAATCATGAGCTGATAGTGGTAAAGAGTTCAACAATAATACAATGAAACCGATATTGAAACAAGAAAACATTTACTACTTCACCACCCTAAAATTCTGTAACGAAAGCTAATGTGGCGGAACGTGTAATAAAAACTGTTAAAATATCTAAATAGCCTGTAATTAACATGTTATAGTTGTGTAAACATGTATATATTACCAGTTTGTTTCTTTTATCTGTATTGTAATCAGGCCTAGCTGAATATTTGACGCTTCCTCGTGTAACATTTAAACTGGTTTGCACCGGTTAGAAACAGCAAATGAAATAAATCTATATTAAAGGGCTTTTTTGTGCAATTTGGGCATACTTTGCAGAAGATGGTTATTGTATTGTATTGGCACAATATAAAAACACATACATTCCACTTATCGTTCAACAAAGGTGTTAGAGAAAACATATTATGATTTATCAAATTTTGGTGCATATGCATAGGTCCAGATAAATTTGATAGAGTCTTGAAATCTAAAGGCATAACACATATAGGAAAAAACAAAGTTCGTAAATGGTTACACAATCAAGATGGTCATAGTCTAAGAAGAGATCTCATACATTCCTTTCGAAAAGAACGAGTTGTTGTTGCGTGTATTGATGATCATTTTGATATGGATTTGACGGATGTGTCCAATATCTCCAATGAAAATGATAGTGTCAGATAGTCTCTTTGTTATTGACATATTTTCCAAATATATCTGGATTGAACCACTACTGAAAAACAAAACAGCAAAAGATTTAGTCAAAGCATTACAAAACATACTAACCAAAGACGGGAAATGTAAGTTATTACAATCTGATAGTGGTAAAGAGTTCAACAATAATACAATGAAACCGTTTATGAAACAAGAAAAGATTGATTACTCTCACCACCCTAAATTCTAATACGAAAGCTAATGTGGTGGAACGTGTAATAAAAACTGTTAAAAATGTGATGTATCGATGTTTCACACCACAGAGAACTCACAGATATATATAAGTTTTGCAAGAAATTGTAAAGAGTTACAATGCAACACCTCATAGAAGTTTAAACAGCATCGCTCCAAAAGATGTCAACAAGAACAAAGAAGCAGATATATGGGTTTACATGTATTTGAAACCGAAGCCACTTAAAAAATATAGGAAAATATTTATTCAAATTAGGTGATTTGGTTCGAATTTCCAGCATTAACATGATACTTGAAAGATCCTATGATGAACATTGCACATGAGATTTTTAAAATCAGGAAACGATTTCGCATGCAGGCTATTCCAATATATAGATTAAAAAACCTCACGAAAGAACCAATCAACGGAAATGTCAATGAATCCGAATTACAAAAAGTAGATAAAGATGAAGAAATCCTATGGTATATTAAAAGAACATTAGGAAAAGAAAACGCAATGATCAAATTCAGTAGTCATTAAAATGTGACCGGTGGCCAGATACATATAACTAATGGATTGAGGAAAACGATATCACTGAACCAAACGCATCCAATCAGTAAGCATAAATGTTTATGTAAGTATGAGCAGTGACAAATCTCTGGAGTATTTTCCATAATTACATCATACAAGTGTAAAACCCATGTAAGCGCACCCTTTTCTTTGAAGGAACATGGAGAGTTGCCTTAGTAGAAGCTGACATGGCATGTACAATATCAAGAACTGATGCAATGTACCTGTATTCTGACATATGTGGGGAGTTTATCGTGGAAGGTGAACGTCGACCTCTTTTGCGTAGATTACCATCCACCTCTGTTTGCAATTGAATGACAGTTGCTGACACGCCATTCAATGTTCCTATAAAAAAACAATAACATTTATGACATTGATGTATATATAACTACAGATCAAGACGTTTTAGCTTCATTTCTGTATCAACCGTCAACCATCACACTTCATTTGAAATCGTTCCCATTTTTCTGAAAGATGGATAAAATGTATACACCTAATACCGTGAAGTGTATTCATTATTACCAAACTTGGGTAAAGATGGACACAATCTTTATGCTAACTATACGCACCGAGGAAGAAAGCAGATCAGTGGAGGGTTCCTATCTGGTAGTCCACAACAATGTATTTCACCTGTAGGACCTTCGCATAAAGGTGAACATGATGAAAAAGATACATTAAATTTAGTTTCTCCTATACAACAATCCATTGATCAAGCTAAAGATGAAATGCAAATACATATACAAGGTATAAAGAGGAAAGGAGCAGATAAACCTGTCAGTCCTACCAGGAAATGTCGAAGGAAGCAGATTTAAAAAGTGAAAAAGGTTTTTACGAAAAAAGTGGAAAACTCCAAGGAAAGGGTTGACAGGAAAGTGATTGAACAGATTGAAAAAAAACAAGAAGCCAAGCAGAAAACAAGCTAACCAAGCAAATACTATGAAAAAGAAACTAAAATCTAGATTCGAGAACATATTTAGTAACTGCAATTTATCTACATGAGGATTTCAAGAAGCACAACCTAGTGGTATTGACATGTTTTCACTTACACCAACAATGAAATGTGTTGAGAGAATATATTATGACGAAGAAAGATCCACTTCTCAACTGAGTGGGAATTCACCCATTGAATTCATCATAGCGTTGCAAAATCTTTAGACTTAAAGAGGTATGTGATTACATTGTTCCGATTACATTCTTATTGCCTGCAATTTTCCAGCATTAATTACAATGAGTTGAACGTCTTTCATTGGGGGCGTCTAATGCTGAATGTAAGCAAATCACTACTGTCCAAATTACAGCGTAATTCAATTATCTCTCAATCTATCATCTACTGGATCACATAAGTGAATATTTAACTCATATCTTTGGACAATGGTGAATATGCACACAATAAACCACAGAAACATATTTTTTTCTCATTTTACTTTTCAAATAATATAATTTATCAATCAAAGATCTGTCTAATGACCAGCTGATATAGGTTAAAATACATGGATATTTACAATTCATTTTGTTAAAATGACGAGGGTAACTTCCAACCATTCACTTTCAGCAGTAGTGTAATTGTTTTTAAAGGCTTATCAAATAGGTAAAGAAATATCGTACTCGTACTCTACACTCTAGCAGTTTATATTCAAGCATATTTTGAACGTCACCGTATTATGCATACTTAACTATTAAATAAGGGTAATAACAAAATTACCGAACACAGAGCAATCTTCAAAAGGGAAAGTCAAAACTCATATATTAATAAACAGACAACATCAGTCAACAACCGGGAAACTGGGAACCCGCAATGGCCCTGACTTATTATGTGTAAGGAATGTGTAAGGAATTGCCTCATCCTCTCTTTCAAAATTCTATTTATTTTATCATTCACCAATATATGTATTAAATAAAAATATGAAATCATCCAACACTTTTCCGTAATGTATACTCAAAGTTTGCCATTTCACATAAATGCAATATGTATATAATTTTGAGAATTTCGTAGTAACATTACTTCAAAATTAACTTACGGATCCCATTTTCATTGTTGTCATCCTTTGTATGGTATCCAACGAAGTCAAGCTCGTCGATAGTGGTATCGTTCATCACCGTTCTATCTGATGGCCAATTGTTTTCAGCCATTTCTTATGCTAACTAAAGTTAAATGTATATATGTAAAACATTTCATTTTGTCATTTTATAATATAGAATCATCCAATATGCACCACTTGTTAAGAGTGTCGCAATTCAGGCACCGAAAACACCAAAGACAAGATAGGTACCAGCTGCCATAAGAACCACAACCACCCACTTTCACCTTCAAAAATAAATGTAAAGAATGTCATGGAACATATAAAAGACAGGGGACACACATTTCTAGATCTACTAACCACACTCTATGAAAACGAGGTTATTCTGTGCAGAAGCCGAAAATGGGACGAACCACCCAAGACAAATTGCAAAAAAAAAATACCAACTTTTGTTTCCCGTAAATCATTGTGCATCAGCCGTACCATTGGTACCTACTGGCCAAGTTGACAACGTATGGCTTCACGCACTGAAATATTAAAATCAAGCCTATCAAATACTATACATTAGAATAATTCGTAGGAAGATTGTCAGCCCATGAGTAGGTAAATTTAACACACCTACGAACATAATACGCAAAGACGAAATCCGTTATTAAAAATAGTTCCTTTTCAAACGTGATGTAAATAAATAAACGGTAGAGAATTTCGAAGGGGCAATCAAAAAAGGACAATCCATAAAAACTGGCAACATAGAGCACACAAGATGAAGGAAAACAATACAAAAACACAACACAATATATGTTGGGCATCGCTTAGTGCAAACAAACACAAGTATAATTATCATAATGCACCATTTGGAAAATATACAATAAAATACTCTGATAGAATGCTGTCGTTAGAAGATAATCACATACCTACGGTTTATTTCTGTTATGATAACAAAGTAGAGCTTTCCTCACAAAAATACGTCAGTGTGACTCATCATGCAATATAACAGTTTAAAATATGAACTGAGGTATCAATAGCAACCATTATTATTTAAATTTAGAGTTTACAGGTTACAGGTTTACTGGTTTAGATTCTAAAGATTACAGGTGCAGAAATGTAAGAAATAAATATTTACATGTATGTATCCATTACATATTCACATATTTAGTACACATTTAGTACTTTTCCAGTAAATATTTATGCACAAATTACATAATCCAATTATACCTAATCCGTATTCATTTCCTTTGCAATCAGTATTAATGTACGTATTACATATTAGTGAGAATGTAGATATATATTTAAATTGCTGTGCATTCCTTGCATCTGAAATAAATATTTATGTCCCCGTTACTATGTTCAAATCCAAGGAGCAATTTGAAACATAAATCGAATAAGGGCAGAAAATGCAATGGCCAAGGAAAACAAGAACAAACGGACAATGATCTGCAAAGCTATACACAGAAAATAAATATTGAGCAAAACAAATCAAGCAAAAACCCGAGGTGAATTCATGTGTTCTTAACAGTAAAGCTGTACCTGACCCACTAGTGGCACCCGTCATGTTACGGTTGGGAAAAGTCCGGTGGTAAGTCATTAATAAGGAAATGATGCCATTGTGATAATGAACAACGGGACATATCGAGGTACTCAAAAGTCGTAAGTCAATGAAGGACAAACAAGGATCTCCAGAACACTTGTAAGCAAAAAGCCTGTGTGAATTCATGCCGATGATGTGTTCTGAACAGTTAAGCTGACCCACTAGTGGCACCCGTCATATTACTGTTGTAAAAAGTCCGGTGATAAGTCATGAATAAAGAAAGGATGAAATTGTGATAACGATAAAGGAAACTTATCAGTGTTCATGTGTGACAAATATAATACGGAGGTGCTGACTAAGTAGTGGTGGCGAACGAACAACATTCGAAGTGATTACCTCCATTTAATAAATAGGAACAGTTCGATCAGTAGATTGCGTGTTTGCGGCAACCCACTATTTTAGAAATGGATATCTACGTACCCATAAGAAAAGATTGAAGATACTAATGATAATTCGTAAATCAAAGGACAGATAACACAATGGCTAAAAGAAAACGAACAAAAGGACAAAAGAAGGATCTACAAACCACTACACCGACAACCAAAGATCGAGCAGCACGACGCCCACTCAGCTTCTCCGGAAGGGTATTCAGTTCCTGCTTCACTGGTGATAGTGATCGTGTTACTGTTCAACGAAACGAACGTCATCTGACATGAACATTTTGTTGGACAAAGTGGCATAACCTATCGTATGTGTTTTTTTCGCGGGAGCCAAATGTCGCGATTTTCCTCCAAATTGGTGGATTTGCTAGCGGCATTTTCACGATCCTGAGTTTTAACCAAAATCCAATTTCAGCGGATTGTGTTAGAATATCTGAACCTTGGACAAACGATTCCAAACAAGAAATGTTTTAAGATATAAATTGATACTCTTATTCGGGAATGAATCATTTAAAATTCCGGAGATTGTTTGTTATTGGCACACTTATAAAAAGAATCTGGAATACAGGCAGGATATTAAAATTGTTCCTGTCCATATGTTTAATCATAGTCCCAGCAATCGTTAAATTGCATTTGTGTATCTAAGTTTATTTTCTATACTGTGTACATGTGTCTCTTTTTAAATAAATTGAGTAAGAGCTTTTTGTGTGCAATCTTCGGCATTTTAAAGTTGTATACATCTTCATTAATTGATAATTGCGTACAGGCATTTAATATACCTTTATTAAATGATTACAACATATTTACAAAAAACAGAAGTCAGCTTCAATGTATATGATAAGATTTCAAATATTCCACACGATCCTGAAAATCCATTCCTGATAATAGCGGAATTGCCACATGCATGATCGTCAAGTCTTACCAACAACTTAGCACCTAGAGGCTTAATTTTTCTTTACGACAAGTCAATTTTAACTGCCTCTACTTAATCAGAGTGTGTATCAATGTACGTGACAACATGATCAGCATACCATTTTTGAAACTGAACTTTCAAAAAATCCTTTGCCGATTTATTAACGCTCAAATCCATTTTTTGCAATTTATCTGTGCAGTTTGGAAAATTGTAACATATTATACGAGATTTTCGGATTTTAAATGTATACACAAAATCTTCCGTTATTTGACCACGAAAACAATGAAAAAAACACCAATCCTTTTGTCGTACCGGCAAGTCTAGTTCCACCTTTATCTCATCTGCGAACGGAGTGATAACATTTTGCAAATATTCAATCATAGTTGATTCATTAGCCCAGTGATTTTCTGAATGTGCTGTATGAAAATTGTCCGGAAATTTGAATATAAGCTGACACTGATCTGTTTTCCGCCATAAAGAAACATTCCAGTCATAGAACCACCAAACGTAGCTTAAAAAAAGAAAGAAAGAGGTAATTAATAATATAGGAGATAGACAAATACAAACCTTAAAAGAAAAACGATAATTATAAACAAATTATAATGAAGTTACAAAGTTGAAACTCAAAATGAAACAAACATAAAAATTAAAACATAAAACACCGATAATTAACTGTAAATAAAATGCATAGCCTGATTACCAAACTTTATAAACATGATTTATTAATCAGCACAAAAAATGATCAATAATAATACCTGTATTTAAAAATATGTGATTGGCAAAGCTAAGACAGGTGTGTTTATTTATCAATTACATACGTGACATTTAAAGATAAAAGGGTGATTATTTGTTTGGGTTGTCAAATAATTAACCTGTTATTTGTCGCTTGTCATCTATACCAGTGATCTCTACGAACACTTTAAGGGTTCTTTCAACATTTTGAAATTAGATACAAAAATATAAGCAAAAATGTTGGAATAGGCTGAATAGATAAATTGTTATATGCACATGACTGGTGCTGTTTAACTAGTGTAAAATCAGGGGAGATATGAATGTACTCCAAGTCCACAATTAATTTTTAAGGTAGAAGATTTTGTGTGAGTATTGAGTGCATAAACTAAGTAGGAAGTAAAGATATATTTTATTATCATATTTTAAGAAAATTAATCAAATTTTGAATTTAAATTTTAAGCAAATTGTTTGATTGCAAGACTATTTAGAATTTATACTTTCTTATATAAATTATTCTAACATTTTAGATTTTCACATTCTTTATTTACAGTATTAGTCATATCTTTTAAATTTAGGATTTATATATACATTTTTACAAAGCTTTTTTGCTTACTTTTAACAGACTTCTTCTTATATTTTTAGATTTTTTCCAGCTAACAATATTTTTTTTTAAATAATTTTTAATATCTTTTAAATTTAGATTTTTTTAATAAATGTTTTTAGCTTTTGTTCAGCTTACAGTTACTTTTTTTAGTTGCAACATTTTTTGACATATCTTTTTCTTAATTTGCAATTTGTTTGTCATATCTTTTTCATATTTTTTGGGTTAATTTTCAAATTTCACTTTCGAGACCTGTATTTCCAAATTTACTTACCTGTAATTATCATTAATTGCTATATAAACACCTGTAGCAATATGTTTGTTGGCATTTCTTTGAATATGATATTTCAAAATGTTGGGATAGGTTGAAGACACGCCTTTTAGCACCTTCAACTTCCATTGTCCATTGCTATGCAGGTAAAATGTTTATTCCTGTTTGATCCCAATTAATTACAAGTTCGAGGGGGTTATGCATTTCCACTTTATATTTGATTGATATTAGGATCTTGCCTTTTTCCTGCATGACATTTTCGACAACGAAAGTCTTTTTCGGAGTGGTGCCTTTACGCATCACCATATTTATTCTCTTCAAACGGGCCCATGACTTTGCAAGTTCAATATGTCACTCATTTTCAAATAACAAACTTCTATCATGTGAAAGAACTATCCCTTTAGCAGCTGCTCTCACTATTGCAAAATTAACACCTCCGCCAGAATCACGGACTGATTTAATAAAAAAAAATGTACTATCGAATCAAGT
>MJUT01054222.1:100332-112958 GCA_002080005.1 Gigantidas platifrons | reverse complement strand
CATTTCCACTTTAGATTTGATTAATATTAGGATCTTGTCTTTTACCTGCATGACATTTTCGACAACGAAAGTCTTCTTCGGAGTGATGCCTTTACGCATCACCATATGTATTCTCTTCAAAAGGGCCCATGACTTTGCAAGTTCAATATGTCACTCATTTTCAAATAACAAACTTCTATCATGTGAAAGAACTACCCCTTTAGCAGCTGCTCTCACTATTGCAAAATTCACACCTCCGCCAGAATCACGGACTGATTTAATAAAAAAAAATGTACTATCGAATCAAGTGTTTTACCCAATACAGTTTTTTTTTCTGCCACGCTTACTTGGATTTAATTCCTTCACACCAAGATCATCACTAGAATCTGTTGAATCCGTTTCAACCAATTTCCGTTTCATTTTGTTAATTTCTTTCTGATAAACCGATTTAAAACCACGAACAGTACTTTCACTTATTTTTTTTTTCAAACATTGGACTGAACTTTCTGACGGAACTTTCATAGTAATGCTCGGAAGCATATTTTCCAATTTCGTATCGCTGTTTAGGTGAACATATTTCAAACGTTCTTCCTTTAGAAGGTGTGGGTGAACCTCCTCTACTTTCATTAATTTCCTCCACTTATTAATTTGCTTTTACAAATTATTTCCCTTCGATCATTTTATCTTTTTCTTTCGTTAGGTATTTGAAAAGCGCCATTTCGACTACACATTTAAGAACAAAAATGAACAAATAATTGTGAAAGTGAGTAGAACTCAACTCAATAGTTGCTACAGTAAAGGATGAAATTTACGCGGATTCTTTTTTTCGCCGATCGATGACTACCGCGAATATAAATTGATTATATATAAAAAAAAAACTCACGAAAGATGGTACCTAGAACGATTTTCAGTTAACACAATTGTATACATATTGATTGATATGCTTAGAATAATTACAACGAGAAATTAAAACTTCCAAATTAAAATACAAAATGTATGCAAATAATCTCTTGAGGGTTGATGTACCATATATTATAATATAAAACAACATACAACATGTTTTGGTGGTCACCGTTGGAAGTGAGCATTAACCCCAAGTCATGTGACTCTGTTTTCCGATTCCAGATGAGGTGTTTTGTACCTTTATTACCTTGTAACACTTAGCCTTATGTTTGTTAGTCACTTTTAACACGGTCCCTCGTAGATTGTGATTATCGAATTAAAATAATATATTTCTGTCGAAGTGTTAATTGAATAGGTATGATATTGGTCTTATTGCATAAGAAAAGAATGGGTTTGGTTTGTTTTGTGTTGGTTTATGGTGTATAACGCCGCTTTCAACAATATATCAGTTATATCGTAGCAGTAAAAAAAAAAGATTGAGAAGCGTGTGAAAATTAATATATAAACTTTATTTATTTACATTATAATAATACATCGCTATCCATTCAAAAGCAATACAATTTACATGATACATTATAAATAAATATTTCAAATGCACCAATACAAATATAAATTATAATACATAAATTGTTCTGTGTTTTTGTTTTCCTTTCTTTCGTCTTGTGTAGCTTATGTTTCCAATTTCTCTGGATTGTCCATTTTTGATTGTCTCTGCGGTATTATTTCGGTATCATATGACGTTTATTAACACACAGTATCAACAACCATATCAGAGGGTGACATACATTGTATATGACAAATCACAATAAACAAAATAAAAAGTTAAACATTTCTAAATTTTGCGAAAATCCAAAATATTTTATAAATATAAATAAATTATCTTAAAAATTTCCATTTCCTTTTTTCAAACAAAATATTTCTAGATCAAATGAATTAACAATCTTTTTTTAGACGAATCTGTGATATTCATGTTATATAATAATGTAATAACACGTAAAAATTCCATGCTCTAGAAAGAGTTCAAAATATCATATAGAAAAACAGTATAAAGAGGCATAATTGATACACCTATTACACAAACACATGCTCTCTCACTTGTCTGGTTTGTTACAGGCACTTCGATAAAACGTGGCGTGTTTAAAATAGATTAATCTCCCTTCCTAGCGTAATGCATTATATCGTATAAAACATCGACATAAATTGGCTGTATATCACAAAAATCAACTAATTGTTCAATTTATACGCTTGCTTAAATCATAGGGAAGTCAATTCTTGGAACAATCGATGTTTTGCCAAGACGCCGACGACGACACTAAATTATGCATTAATAAGTCCATTCAGAAATATCAGCAGCTTGACACCGACAATCATGAATATACCAAGTACAACGGGAATCTGGTTTTCGATCAACGAACCTTTACCTTTAAAGAGGAGGTTGATGCCATTTCAAGATTGCAGTTCAGTCCGTTGAGGCCAAACAAAGTTATGATACTACAAGAATATGAACTAATTGAAATATTTAACAGATTTGACGATAACAATGCCATATCTAGTGATACATTTTTTTATAACACCACAGCAACGCTTGACATCCTTCATACATTGGCCTTTGTCCACAAGATATTGGCCCGTACAATTGGCAGAGGCTGGGTTTGTCAATACCGGAAGAGAATGGATTGTTCGTTGTTTTATGTGCAATCACATCTCATCCGTGAATACATGGATTCCACCAGAAATGCCAGAGGAAGCACATGCTCGTCTTAATCCTACATGTAACTATATAGTTGATATGAACTATAAAACATGTCAGACATACAAAACAGTGACAAACCACATTTCAACAAAGCAGCTTCCTGATGCTAATATGACCTCTCATAAGTCTGTTGATATGTACCAGAATAAACATGCAATTGATATTGCAAGTTACAAACATAATCAGCTAAATGGATATACAAATAATATAATTGTATCCAATGATTTCGATAATGTGTTTTCCCTTTACGCTGCTTTTCATATTCAATACGATCGTCATGGACGACTGCATTTCAACCAAAAAGTGAACATTTCTGTAGATGATTCGCTAAATGTCTGTTCAGATGGTATGAATGACATGAGAGGAAATCAATCCACTGCTATCGAAGTGGATGATCAGATTCAACCAATGAAGTTGTACATCCACACGAAGCAACAATAGAAGTTGAGTGCAATGTTCCAGTATCTGACAATACTCTTGGAGTGGTAAACACAACTGAACACAATTTAGTAGTGTCCAACGACAACGTCACATCCTACAATGGAATAGAGAGTGCAAGCAAAAATACAAAACATAGGTTACAGAATGGCGACAGGTCTATTAAACACGAAGTAATAAACCAGATAAATTATCAAGAAAATACTTTCAAGTGTAAGTATCCAGCATTTCAGTCATTTCGATTAAGAATGAAGTCATTCAATGATTGGCCATATACTGCTAAACAACGGCCTGACGTTTTATCCAATGCTGGTTATCTTTATACAGGTAAGACTTATATTGTCTATGCTTAAAAATTTACATGATTCTTCTTAGATACAATACAAATTCATATGATATAATGAGGGGCCGTCGTGGTCGTGATCGTATGGTAGTTGGATTTATAACTACCTATGCAATCAGTGCCTATCACCACTAACGTTGTAAGTTTTAACTCCGCTCAGGCAAGATATACTTGGTATAACAGTATATATGATTTGATTCGATAAATACTTAAAGAAAAGAAGATTAATGTTTTGGAATAACAATATAAGTTAGAAGATATCAAATGTGTAATAAGAAGTCGTAAATCATAGAAAAACAGACAATACACTAGTTAAAGGAATGATGTATAAACCATTACACAGACGAATAAAGGAACAACACGAGAACAGGTTCGAAATCATGTGCTTCGGAATGGTAGACAATTCCTGACAGGAAAATGAATTCGATGCAATACTAGTATGTAATGCTTAATTTCAGTTTTATTATGGTGATTTGTTTTCTTAGTGGATGAAACTGTTTTATTCTTAATAGAGTAACGAGCTGCACAAATAACTAAGAAACCTTATTACCTCCAATTGTATCGAGTACACCGTATTACAAGGGACCATACTCTCATGATGTAACGGTGATTGTTTTCCTTTACCTTGGTTGGCGTAAATCTAACTTCCATTCGATCGAGAACAGGGATCCTCCCCCGGAAAAATTAAAGGAAAACAGATTTCTGCAAAACAATCGAAATTGTTCACATCATGCGAGGACATGTAAACTAATTCCACGAGATATGTGAGTAAAGGATTCATGCAATCATTGTACATTTTTGCATTTTACTCGCATGTGTGAAATACTAAGATGACCGCATCATTTTACTACGAGGGAGAGGGGGAAACTAGTATAGCCCCTCCACTTTTCAAGAAAATGTCCTGATGTACTCAAGAATGAGAGTGGTCATGTATATATATATATGCGCTATGGTTTCAATCTTGGAACGAATGTATGTTATTTTTTTTTCAATTGTTATCTAAAGCACCAACATTAACCAATATCCATGGTAGTGTAATAGGGGAATCGATTATTTCTAAGATTGCTTGTTTGTTTGATGGTGTTTAACGTCACTTTCAACAATATTTCAGCTATACCGAGGCGGTCAATTTTATTGATGGAGGAAACCGAAGTATCCAGAGAAAACCACCAACCTTTCGCAAGTCAGTGACAAACGTTATCACCTCACCCTGATCGAGATCGAACTCACAACATTAGTGGTGATAGATACTGATTGCATATGTAGTTGTAAATTAAACAAGTCAGTGACAAACGTTATCACTTCGCCCTGATCGAGATTCGAACTCACAACATTAGTGATGATACATGTAGGTACTGATTGCATAGGTAGTTGTAAATTAAACTACCATACGATAATGAACAAGATGGTCCTATTTTGTCTGCGGTTGTACGAGTGTAAGACTTTTCTATTAGATTTTGCAGGAGTTTTTTTTTGTTCATTTTACATTTGTGTTATATTTATTAATGTTTTGTTTTAATGTTTCGGAAGATTTAAAACCCAAAGCATGCAATGTTTGAAGATCGGGAATCGAGATTCACAACATACGAAGGAGTATGGAGATCTGATATTGAACAAACCCATGACATATTAGCTGATGCAGGTTTCTTTTAGACAGGTATATCCATAGATGGGAAATATCACATTCAAGTTTCGTATGGGTTGGCGTTATGGTCTTCAACAATTTTTCAGCTATATCGTGGCAGTCAGTTTTACAGGTGGAGAAAACTACAGACCTGTCGCAAGTCAGTGACAAACTTTATCACATAATATTGTACACCTCGCCCTCGAACTCACAACATCAAGGGTGTTAGGCACTCATTGCATAGGTAGTTGTAAATCCAACTACCATACGATCACGTCCACGACGCCCCAATATCGCATTCAAAGAGTATTTAATTATGAAAATAAAGTGTTCAACAGTAATGGTCAACAATATCACCAATATCAACAAAACAAACAATCACCTCACACCGTTAAACACACAATGAATGCATTGATTACACCAAGCCACGAGCGGTCATCGAGCTTATAAACTGTAGCTATGACACTGTACATTGGACTGACCTGAAATAAATTTTGAAATCGGATTAAAAAGGTGACAATTATAATGATAAATGTATATCAAAATAGAATTGTAGAGAAAACCACAAATTACACATTGCTCCCTCCATAATAGTCGCAATGGTGGTGGCATGGTAAACGTTGAGAAGATGGTGAGTTCGATCCTGGTCGGATGAAACCAAATACATGAAATTTGTAGCTTTCCCTTTTCTTGCAAACCACACACATGGTAATAATTAGTACGAGCATATGATGAATGGTTTAGTGACAGGATAATATGCATATAGCCAAGTGGAGCAAAATGTTGTATGTGGACTGTTTTATACTCGGCGTGTTAACCCAGTGCAAAGAAGATATAATTAAATTCATCAATAAAAAGAAGCAGCATCTATGCTTAAATATCCATTATGTAGACTGTTTAATTGATCATTAACACATTCTACCTTTCCATCAGAATGGAAATATGCTAATGAGACCCCCATTTTAAAAACAGACATTCCCTGTAATTTGAAAAACTACAGACCAAGTTCCCTTATTAGTATACTTGGCAAGGTAATGGAGCAATTAGTCTATAAACATATGTATAACTATTTGATTAATAATAACTTAATTACTTCCCATCAATCTGGTTTTACTCCTGAAGATTCTGCCATTAATCAACCCCTGTACATCACAAATGAATTTGGTGGAGCGTTGGATGAAGGTAAAGAAGTGATAGTTGTCTTTTGCGATATAAGTAAAGCATTTGACCGAGTTTGGCATAAGGGATTACGTCGTAAACTTGAACCAATAGGAATTAGAGGGTCATTATTATCTTGGGTGATTAACTACTTGTCTGAAAGAAAACAACGTGTAGTAATTAATAATTCAACTTCTAGTTGGCGTGACATAAATACTGGTGTACCCCGGTGATCGATTTTAGGTCCTCTTTTGTTCATTGTTTTCATAAATGACATACTGACCGATATTAATTCGACTAAAAAATTATTTGCCGATGACACTAGTCTGTACTTAATTGTAGACGACCCACAAGAAACAGCACAAACACTCAATGATGACCTAGTGAAAATACATGCATGGTCTACAAAATGGCTGGTAAATTTTAATCCACAGAAAACTGAAATCATGACTATCTCTCCAAAATTAAATAAACCCCATCAACCTAACCTTATTATGAATAATACTATCATTAGTACAGTTACTGAACATAAACACCTTGGACTACAACTTTCAGACGATGGTAATTGGAATAAACATATTGACATGATTACTAAAAAAAACTTTCTCACGTGTTAACATTTTAAGGGAATTCAAATTTATACTGGATCGGAAAACCCTAGAAACAATTTATATTACCTTTATAAGACCATTACTAGAATATGCGGATGTTGTTTGGGATAATAAGACTCAAACACTAATAAACAAACTAGAAAATGTTCAGGTTGAGGCTGCTAGAATCGTGACTGGGGGCACCAGACTTGTATCCTTATGTAATCTATATATTGTAACCGGGTGAGAAAAATTGAAAGATAGAAGGGAAAGGCATAGAACGATTCAATTTTATAAGATGTCAAATAATCTAACTCCTCAATATCTTAGTAACTTAATTCTGCAAAATTTCGGTATGATCCATGACCATAATACTCGTCACACCTCACGTATTCCCCCAGTACGTACTCGAACATCGCTCTACGCAAGCTATTTCATACCCTCCAGTGTACAACTATGGAACCAACAGCCAGATAATATTAAATCAAGCAGATCTGTTCAGATAATTAAATCAAATCTTCAACCCCAAAACAATACTAAACCCATTTATTATTATGTTGGTTCTAGACTAGGACAAATTTTACACGCTAGGCTGCGTATGCAATGCAGCTCTCTCAATCACCACTTATTTCGTAAAAATATTGTAAATTCCCCATTCTGTCAATGTGGGGCAACAGAAACCACGGTCCATTTTCTGCTACAATGTCCCCGTCACAGTGCAACAAGACTGAGATATATACACACCATCAATTTACCAATTAACTTAAATACGGATGTATTATTGTTTGGCTCTACAGACTTAACGAATGCCCTAAATACAGATATATTCTTAAACGTTCAGAAGTTTATCATCAGTAGTAAACGATTCACATCTTAACCATATTCACACAACTTAAACATATCCAAAAAAAAAAGCACTTGCACCTTTGCACTTCATTTGTTTGTTTGTTTTTTTGTTTTTTTGTTTTTTTTCACTAAAGCACCCCTAAAATAACATTGACAACGACTGATTAGCACTTGATTAATTCTCAATACACTTCTACCTTTCGATACTAATTAAACCTTGAAAAACCATATAACAACAGGGATACGGATTAATGTAAGTATAACCACTTGTTTCCGAATCCTATTGATTAATTTAAATGTGTGTACAATTTATATGTGCATTATCATAATGTGTAATATTGAATTAATTAATAAAATGTGTTTATACTAAAAATACCATTTACTCACATCCATCTTGCTGTTGAATGTTGGACTTGTTCCGATTTTTTGTTTTTCAATTTATCACAACGTATCATTCCTAGTAGACTATCTTCACCATTAGTTTACTCATAGGTAAGCAGAGTGATATTACTTTTACAGGAATAGACGATGTTGTTAGGTGCCACTATTGTGATGGTGGATTACGTAATTGGGAAAGTGGTGACGATTCGTCGGAGGAACATGCCCGATTGTTTCCATTTTGTAAATACATCATCAAGATGAAAGGGAAAGAGTAGATTGATTCCATTCGTAGGAAGCCCGAGATATGGATAGACAAATCACATTTTATACGACCGCAGAATGTCAGAGGTCGTATTATATCATGGGTCTGTCGTCATCACGGTCTGTGTCGGTTTTGTCGGCATAGTCGCTGTCCATCTGCGATAACATGTGTTCTAGTTGATCCCTCTGATTGTTGATTACAAATAGCATTGACATATAATAAAAGTTGGTATTGAATTGATGACACATATTCTTACCTGATTCCAACAAGAGACCACAAAGTACACGAGGTGTTTTTTTGTAGTGGATTGTTTATTTTACATCTGTCTTTTAGAAAAATGTAACAGTTGGGAATATCAAAATTAGAAATATTCAAATATTCATACAATTATCATAAAGGTAATAACAAAATTACCGAACACCGAGCAATCTTCCAAAGGGAAATACAAAACTCATACATCAACAATCAGACAAAATCAGTCAACAACCGGAAAACTGGGAAAACGCAATGACCCTGACTTGGTACAGGCATTTCCAAAGAAATGGTGGGTTGAATCAGATTTAACGGCGCCAAACCTCCCGCTTCCATTACAGTTAAAAGTTTCCGGTTGTCACTATACTGGGACAAAATAGGTATAATAGTAGTAAACGCAGTACTATATGAAAATGTTTTTTTGTATTCTTGTTTTGTTTGGTTTTGTTTGATTTTTTTGCATTAACATCATCGGTAGGTTTTGTTGGTGTTTCAATGTATAGTGTAGCTATTTTATTTCGCAAAGGAGACTAAAACACTCTCAAATTTAGAGAATTCATTCACCTGAAAAATCTATATTGTTTGTCTTTCATTCAATATTTAGGTGTGTTTGTTCTCTGAATTAATTGTTGCGAGTTTCATGCTGTCGCGTTTTCTCTATCTTTCACGGTTTATGAGATAAACTATACCAATATGGATAAAAGTTCCAATTTCCACGAATTAAACGTTTTTACTTGTTGCCGAATCTAAATAAATGTTTTCTTTTGCAAAATGCTTGATGAGTTATTTTTGAGTCAATGCAGAATTTACAAATAACAATGGATCTTTTATTTTTTGCGCAATTGTTTCTTTCCGCTTTCACTACGGACTTGACTGTATATACCAGTAACACGGTCGATGTCTTATAAAAACAAGAAATTGCTTACTCTTCGCAAGCACCCGACTTCAATTGGTTTAATTGCTACTGGTGTTTATTTTGCTTTCCAATCGTTCGATTTTTAGCGTACCTGATGAAGGTTATCACAGAAACGCTTCATCGTGTGTTCTACACTTGTTATCTACGTTTTCATGAAATAACCTGGAACTCTTTAATTGTGTATTCTAGTTAATCAAATCTACTGAACACTTTTGATTTCACGATTCATGTTGAATTGGTGACTTATTGTATGATAAAATTAAACTATTTTATTAATATTATGCTACTTTCATCACAAACTTACATACTCTCTAACACTACTGTTTATGAGCAGATATTTTCAGGGCATATGCATGGAAGTTTGCATTTTTCTGTATATTGTCCTATGTGTATTGTACGTCTTGTGTTATTTCATTATAGGTGTGTGTCAAAGAGAGCATCTGTATGATAGCGTGTATGTTTGTGTATCTTGTCCTGTATATATTGTCGTACATCTTATGTTATTTCATTTTAGATGTGTGTCAAAGAGAGCATATGTATGAAAGTTTCTGTGTCTTCTCCTGCATATATTGTCGTACGTCTTATGTTATTTCACTATGTTTATAGCTTATTATTATTATTGTGTATATTCTGTATATGTTGAGAGTTACTTGTGAACGGTGGATGTTAGTAATCATCGTGAAATAAATAAAGAATTTAATTAAGATAATAATGCAACGACCAAGTAATAGATGCAGATTGCTTTGTTCGATTTATTAATGAAACAGATAACGTACCTTCTACTTATCCAGATATAATTGTTGTTATTCTCTGCTTTAATTTAGGTTATAGAACGCAATGAAGAACTTGTCATTGAGTCAGAGGGTAGGTAGATTGTCTCATTTAATTTTATCCAATGTTTATGATGTTTGTTTTTTAAAAGAGCAGGTGTCAGTTGAAGGGGCAAAAAAGGAGAAAAAACACAAAATACCACACGGTCGGAACAGTACCAAAATCCAAAAGCACAATCATTGAAAGAGCCATAATCCCATAGCACATACCTTTGTAAATGCTTGACCGCTCACTTTCCTATTTTGGTACAAGCATTTCAATAAAATATGGTGGGGTTAATTAGTTTTATTGATCCATACCCCCTCTTAGTGAGATTCAAGGATAATAACCTAACGGACAATAATGGCAAAATCTTAAATTAATGGAACAACTACCATTTTAAGAACATAGGAATTATCTGTTTTTGATCTTTCTGTTGTATACAAGATGATAAGGTTTTCAAATGGGCAGATAACGATATGTCATAATATCAATTTAACCTTTTACGTAACAAATACAAAATAGAACAATTCGTTTTTCAATCCAGCTTTGTATTTCAAGATAAATTAAAACAAAACACAACTTCTAAAGTTGAACTTCATTCATTTTTTTCAGAATTAATACAGAAATCTTCGAGAAATTTTGAATGTTTTTTAATTTACTTTCAGAGACACTTGCTAACCATCCATTTGTGCAAAGTTAGCAGATTTATCTCTTCAAACAGAAGACATTAAAACCGCAATGCGACACCTCACTCAGAATGAAGGTATTTTCACACATTTTGATCCATTTACAAAATCTTCCAACATAAAACTGTAAGACAAATAAGCCCAAAGGATTGTATACTTTACATTCAGACATTTAGATAAGAGTTAGTGTTATAGTGTTTAACGCCACTTTCAACAATATTTCAGAATTATCGTGGCAGTCAGTTTTATTGGTGTAGGAAACCGGAGTACCTAGAGAAAACCAACGACCAGCCTCAAATCACTGACAAACTATATCACATAATGTTGTATCGAGTACACCTTGCCTGAGCGAGACTCGAACTCGCAATGTTAGTGGTGATAGGCACTGATTGCATAGGTAGTTATTAATACAACTACCAAACGATCACGAATACAACGATCGTCTTCAGGCATTTGGATTTGGGGGTGATTCCTGTTTATTGCCAAGACAGAAATGTGTCAGCTATGTGATGGGATAGCAAGTTCCCGGAGATCATATTCACGACCTACCGCACTCGAGGCGCCCAGAAAATCGAAAATGTGCAGACACATATACAGCGACTACAAATTAAATCAGAACAAATTAAATAATGACCACATTTACAGTCAAACCGGTGTTATGTGACCTTCAAAGTTGCCAAGCATTGAAATAGCGCCACATAAGACAGGTGATCACTAATTGCAGCTTGCATTTATATGAAATGCACAGTGATGGGAATTTAAATTAAAAACACATATAATACAAGTCATTGTTTAATAGAGGTGGTCACTGAAGTATGTTTGGCTGTACTTATTATTTTCTGTGTGATTAGCATATATACGTCATACATTTACTTTTTATTTACTTAATGTAAATAAGAGAACAATTTGTTGACGAAAACTATTCATGGGAGTAGTATTGTGCTCAGTTCCAACATAGACTAAAAAATTGGTATTTGTTGGTTCTCCGCTAATCACGCAGGCTTAAAGAGAAAGATCCAAGACTGGTTGGTTCGGAATCAGGATAATGTGTCTGAGTATGGCGACAGGTCTTTCTGCAGACTGTTGTTTCAGTGAGCTAGCATTATAAACATCCAACTAAGCTTGTTGGTCTAGTACAAAGCAGACCTCATCATCATCTCATTGGAAATTAATTAACTTGTTCTCGTTAAACAGCAATCAGTCACTAACTATATCTAGTAATTATGTTTTTATGTTTTTTTCCTCATTATTGTCTCCCTTGGAACACATAATCATATATTATATGTATTAATAATGTTAATCTTATGACTGTGTTATCTTTTATGCAATTTCTCTACTGTCATGTATTGAACTTTCTCTCATAAAAAAAGTTCCCGTTACACAACCAATTTGTTCATAGAATTGTTTTAACATGTATCAGTTGCTTCAATAATTCTAATTTTCTTTTATTTTAGATCCCCAGAAACTGAGAGAAATCAACAACAGCTGAAAGAGAATGTTATTTCCAAACTGTGGACATCGTGTGGCGTGTGAAACGTGTGCTTACCAATTTAAAATTTACCAACTTTGTTAGAAAAAGATTAAAAAGCGTATGAAAAATTTTTTGTCATAAAAATTGATACTGTTTGAAAATCCTCAGGTGTATTTCTTATTGAAATCTGTACATTTGTTAATTTTAACAC
>MJUT01054222.1:50552-82909 GCA_002080005.1 Gigantidas platifrons | reverse complement strand
TTAACTGGTCGGTTTAATAATTTCTGCCACTAATGATTGTATCAATCTGAATCTTAGTTAACACAATAGCATAAATATTGATTGATATGTTCAGAATATTTACAACGAGAAATTAAAACTTCCAAATTCAAATACAAAATATATGCAAATAATCGCTTGAAGGTTGAAGTAGCATACATAAAAATATAAAACAGAGCACAACATTTATTATTTGGTGGTCACCGTTGCAAGTAAGCAGAAACACAAATAAAAAATGTTATTCATACGACTCTGTTTTACGTTTCTATATTTGGTGTTTTGCTTGTTTATTACCCTTTTCACATTAAGCGTTGTTTTGTTAGCCACTTTTAACATGTCTTCGCGTCGACTCCGGTTATTGAATTAAGATAACGTATTTATGTCGAAGTGTTAATTGAAGTGGTATGAGATTGGTCTTTATTGCATAAGAAAAGAATGGGCTTTTCTTAGTTTGGTTTATGGTGCATAACTCTACTTTCAACATATTTCAGTTATATCGTGGCTGTAAAAAATAGATTGGGAAGCGTGTGAAGATATATAAACTTTATTTATTTACATTATAATAATCAGTCTCTATCCATTCAAAAGCAATACAATTTATATAATACATAATAAATAAATATTTCAAATGCACCAATACCAATATAAATTATAATACATAAATTAAGTTGTGTTTTTGTTTGTCTCCGTCTGGTGTACCAGTTTCTCTGGATGGTCCATTTTGGATTGTCCCATAGGTATTCTCTGACGTTTATTTACAAACAAAATAAACAACCATATCAGAGTATCACATACATTGCATATGAAAAATTACAATAAACAAAATAAAACATTATACATTTCTAAATTTTGCGAAAATCAAAAATATTTCGTAAATATAAATAAATTATTTTAAAATGTCCATTTTTATTCTTTGAACCAACATATTTCTTTGTGAGACGAATATGTGATGTTTATGTTTATAAAATAATGTAATGAAACGAAAAAACAATACCAAGCTGTAGAAAGAGTAAAAAATCTTATAGAAAAATAGTAGAAAGAGGTAAAATAAATGCACCTAATATATAAACACATGATCACTCACTTTTCTGGCTTGGTAGAACCACTTCGAAAAAACATGGCGGGTTGAAATAGGTTTATGAACCCGAACCTCCCTTCTTATTGTAATGCATTATATCATATCAAACGATCAAATAATCCATATAAGTGTCGGAACACTAACTATTAGGGTATGACACCTTTGGAGACTCTTAGTACATCAACAGTGCAATCGACCCAGTCATAGAAATTAAAACGTAGGTATCGAATTTCACTCCGCATTTAGTTCTTACAGTTGATTGTTATACTATCAATGTCCACTGTTAAAATAAACATTAGCGAAACCCGAAATGGCAATTAAGAACGGACAATCCAGAGAAACTGGCAACATTGGGCACAAAAGACACATAAACGAAGACAAGGAAAGCAAAAACCACAAAACACATATAACTATAACGTTGACCAACACTATACCTTGCAAAAACCTGGGGTGAACCAAGACACCACCATGACAATAATAATGGTCAATATGAATTAGACACAAACACATATCGTCGATACATCTAAATTCGTCATGCATGGAAATTCGTCATGTTTGCGTTTTTCACGCGTACGCTCCCGCACTTTTGGCAAACGCGCATACGCAGTATGCATTTTCCAGCAGACGTCTTTTTCCACCGTTGATAGTGGTTTGGGTCAAGATGCGTTTCAAACAAGTAAGTAGTTATTTATTATTGTTTGCCATTGCCAAATATTAGTGTTTTCACTATAACCTTTTACTCCTAGACTTTGAAGCATTTTTTACAACCAAACGCTTTCATGTAGTCTGTTTTGTTTACATTTTTTCTCTAGTCTGGAGATTCATCATTGATCACGTGACATTAAAGTGAGGTAAATTTTTAGGCCATTACTATTACGACGTTGGTTTAAATTGGTATGTTCTTATGCCTGATACGCCATTTTCACAAAACAAGAAGCTCAACATGCGCACAGGTACAAATAAAAAACAAGTTGTACATTTGTCATTTATGAGAATTAACACTAATACTAGACACAAATCACATACAAGATACAGCTGTGTACCATGGAGAGTGGTTTGAATTGAAAATAAAAATATATATATATACATATTTACAATAACACAACCCTGTCACATAGATAAATAACAAGTTCTCATTTTTTGCAGACAAAACATTCAGTTGGAAAAGTAAAATACAGGACGTACTCACACACATCTTTAACAACTGCATATCTTGGTGCTAAAAACAATGGTTTGTCTGTCCGACGTGCATCAAAACAATTCAATATTCCAATTACCACCTTAAGAGACAGAGTATTGGGTAAAATTGATGCTGAATGTATTTCATCAGGGAGGCCACATTTGCCTTCATTAGATGATGAAGCAAAAATAGTTAAGCATTTAAAAATTGTAGCTACCTATGGTTATGGATATACACGTAGTGAAGTTGCCAAAGTTGCATCTGATTATGCAGTTCAGATTGGTACTCGCAGGCCATCTGATGCGCCACTTACCAGAGGTTGGCTTGAAGGCTTTACTAAACGCTGGCCGGAATTAAAGGTACTCCGTCAAAGGAGCTTGGAACTTGTTATAGCTAAATCTGCCTCTGAGGAAAATATTGATAATTATTTCACAGAATTATCTGAAATAATGAAAAAGTACAATTTGGAAGATAAACCCCATCTAATTTTCAATGTGGATGAGAAGGGTGTATCCCTAAATCACACACCCCCTTCTATTGTGGCACCAACAGATATCAAAGTGCAATCAGTTACAACTGGGAAATCTGATACCACAACCATCATAGTTAGTGGCAGTGCATCAGGAACATGTATACCAGCGTATGTTGTGCTTAAGGGGAAAAGATGGATCAGTGAATTGCTAAATGAAGGAACTCCTGGTGTGAGTGGTACAGTATCTGAGAGCGGATGGAGCAACTCTGTTATATTCAGAGATTGCTTACAGAATCATTTTATAAAGTATGCCCCCGCTCATGACGTCAATCCAATCCTTTTGCTCATGGATTGACACAGCACACATATATCTGTAGGTTTACTCGAATGGGCCATGTCGATGAATATTGTTATATTTATACTGCCTGATCATACTAGTCATTTATTGCAGCCACTAGATGTAGCATGTTTTGGTCCTTTCCAAAGAATGTACAACCATTTATGCCATAACACTATGAGGTTATCACCATGTGATATAACCAGATATAACATTTGTGAAATCAGTTGCAAGGTATACTACAAAGCACTCTGTGCTGAGAATTTGATTTCTGGTTTTAAATCTACTGGGATATTTCCTACAAACAGAAATGTTATCAGTAGTCTCGCTACAAAGCCATCTGAAATATTTGTTTCTGCTAACAATGATACAGCAAATAAAACTGAACCAGCAATTGTAAATGACATACAGTCAGTTGTCCATGTTGAAGAGAAAAATGACTTATCTGTACCAGAAGATTTCTTTCAAAGTAAAGTTGATAAAATAAAGAAAATAATATCAGAAAAGAAAGTTAAACCAAGGCAATGTGTTAGTAAACTTACATCTGGAAAGCCAGTAACAGAAGATGAGAACTTTGAATTAATTAAGAATTATGAAGCAGAAAAAATAAACAAATCAGTCACGAAAGACAATAAATCCACGAAAGGGAAAGGGTAAGGAAAAAAATCTAAAGTTGAACAATCAAAGAATACTACAAAGAAAAGGAAGAAAGCAAAGAATGATGGTATAAATTTTGTTCAGTTGTCTCAAAAACCTGGTCCATCTCATGTAACATTTAGTAATTCCACTGGAGAGGACACAGATGATCAATCAGAAATACAGGAGGAAGAAAAATTTTGCATCTGCAGACAGTTCACTCCAGACGAGGTCAGACATTCAGTCTAGTTAATCTTCACAAAATGGGTGCAATGCTCTAATGAAGACTGCAAACATTGAGTACATTTGGGTTATTGTACTCCCAAAAGGGTCATTAGAAGAGGAGAAGTCTTCTATTGCACCCATTGCGAAGATAAGTAGTGAATAAGATGGACAATTAAAGATGTAAATATGTTCAAGTTTATTGTTTGTGTTTTGCTTTGAAGTTAAAAGAGGTAAATTTTGTATTTTTTTGCACAATTAGGAATTACATTTTGTATGACAGTCTGGAGTGAACTTAAAATGCAACATTTGACATCAAAGTAAGTGTATATTTATTATCAAACTCGGTTATTATGCATAGTTTACATCATTATATATGTTCCAAATATGATTTAATAAAGCAACCATTTATATCAATAGTTTTAGCCTTAAAAGTACTTGGTATTGCCTAAGACTTTTTGGACATGCGCACGCTGACGAAATGCCATGACATCCATTGTATTGTCACGTTTGACCTACTCCACATTGTTTACATTTTCTGGCCCCGATAAATTACATAATGCTAATATTGTACTGTGTACGCATAGAAAGGGAGTAAGTTCATTGTATTTAATCAATAAAATAAGGGTTAGCAATTGGCAAGTGATGAAAAATCGCGCTAAGCGTTAGCATGACGGAATTCCATACATCGAGGCTATATTATAAATAAGACAGGACCCCTACTCCAAACAACTAGAGGTAAATAAGGAACCGAACATAATATGTATGTGGGCATGGAAACAATTGCTATGACACATTATTAGCAACGGAGTAAGAGTGCTTCCATTTACCATAATAATTCCATAAAATTGCTTACTGGAATAAATCAGTGTGAATAAGTAACTTATTGTGATAACATGCACACATGTTTACTAGTAACGTGTGTATTACATATGCAAATGTCACGATCGGAGCACACGTCACATGTCAAGTGGCCACATGGTTGAATGATAAATTCAAAGTCTTTAATTCTACAAATAACACACATAATATTCTGTTTTAATTCAGTATTTTCTTTCTTCAGTTTGTCTAGATCTGGAAGATAAAGGGCTTAGAATATTAATCAACTCCAAATATGACACGAACTGTATCTGGTAATAATGTAAATCTAATAAAAGAGAGAGAAAAAATAATAACACGCCTTCAGAAAAGGTTCAAAATTTTATCGGAAAATCGACACCCCTAACAACACATACAAATGACCACTCACTTTTCCGGATTTTACATATACTATAATACTATAAGTGACGCGGTTAAGCTGATTTAATTGACCAATGAATTCCATCTTAGTGAACTAATGCAGCTATGCTTATTTTAAAATTGCGTTTTGATTATATAATATCTATGTTCAAATTTGCAACCAAAACAATTCAAAACCAATTGAAGTTTACTGTTTTGAGGTATATGAAACGCATGCACACTTTTGAACCAATAAGTTTAATTCAATGTATTTTTTATTTTGGTGAGAAAGTATGACACAGAATAAGACTAATACCTTGTTGATTGTAATCATGCTGTTCCTGTGGTGATCTAACAACCAACAATTCATGGCCTCTTGTTGATGTATTAATATTGTTTGCTGTTGTACATGTACTGGATCCTACTGCTGAAGATTCAGACGCACTGCTTAATGCTATAGGGTATGTAGATCCAATAACAAAATTTAAGTCATTCTCTGTACGTATTGAAGGGGTTGCCATCTGTCCAGATGAGAGGAGTGGTGTAATTCCTGCAATATAATGCACCTGGTTTACTCACTGTCATACGTAAAGTCAGCAATTAATTTGAATAATTGATTGCTATGAACAAGCTACAAAGCTGTTTCATTCAAAATTATTTGAACAAGTGATAACCAAAATGGTATATGTCCAACGCAATACCGGAATATAGGTCAAATATTGTTGAATGTGGCGTAAAAACACCATGAATTATAATTGATAATATTTGATAAATAAATAAAACTGGCTTCTGATATCCTCTTTGGAAATCCAAAAACGGACGTACATTTGCCCATGCAACCAATGAGATCAACGTTACTAGGTGGTCATTAATAAGATTAAGGTTATGGTGCTTAACGCCACTTTCAACAATATTCCCGTTGCATCGTGGCGGTAAGTTTTATGGGAGTAAGAAACCGAAGGACCCGGAGAAAATCACCGATTTGTCGCCAGTCACTGATATATTTTAGAGTTACTAATACAGTAGAATCTGTGCAATCCGACACCTGAGTTTTCCGACATCCTGTGACATCCGACAAAAATGTATGGTCCCAAAGTAGTTCTGTTAACATAAATAAAACTTTAGTATTCTTACATACTGTACAATCTGACACATTTTCCTGGTCCTTTGGTGTGTCGGATTAGACAGGTTCTACTTGATACTAAATATTGCTGTGATACCCGAAATTATGTTTAAATCCTTAACATTTGACACCAATGGTCAACATTCTGCATGGTCTTATGACAAAACAAACGACTGTACATATGTATTCCTCAAAAGAGTATCATACCAACCGCCCGCGAATAAAATTTTATTTTCACACCTCAACCGCTACACTCGAACTTGCAGTTTATGATCAGAATGTTTCAACGTCACCGTATTGTGCGTACTAAACTAATAAGTCAAGAACGCTCAAGAAACCGCCTCGTGCTATCTTTCTACCATTTAGTGTTGAACTTAAGGAGACCAAGTTCCGAAGACTTGGTGTAATCATTGTAACATGCAAGACAAAAGTTAACTGTGGTGACATCTTATCCGCTAAAAAGAAGTTGCAGTTTAGTAGACAATACAGTAATGTGTAATTACAACAACGAATTGAGACCGAAAACATGTGCATTCCTGTCAAAGCATTAGGTCATGTAAACCCAGATTTATCTGTCAGAAGAAGTAGAATTGTTGACTGCTCTGTTAGACCACGATCACCTTAAGGTAGCAAACCATACCATGATAAACGAGAATCACGACAGAACAATGGCCACTTAAATCGTCCAAGTCTGAAATCGTCGATACAATGATAGAACCAGTCACCGATCACCAAGAGACCATACCGATAAAAGATACAACAACTCAGAATTTCAACGTAGTCGTCGCTAGGTGAAATTAGTGGAACGGATGGAATAAAAATACTGTTTCTGACAATTTTCCTGTACGCTATAATTCAGTTTCAGATGTAAATCTTGAAATAATAGGGACTTATTTGAAAAATTGTGATATATTAAATATCAATGGATGTAAATGGCTTGGTAACAAGAGACAGGACTTACATAAAAATGCAAAACGCGCTCTGGAGGAGTGGGGTTTTAATTACAACTCATTTAGTTGAAACTTTCGAAACTGGAATACTAAGCGAGTCAATTGAAGGTATGTTGTGGATATACATGAAAGATAGATATAAGGTTTAGAATATTAATCAACTCCAAATATGACACGAACTGTTTTTGAAAATAATGTAAATCTAATAAAATTTATTCAGCAAATTGGAGAAATAGAGAGAAAATCGACACCCCTAATACACATATACACAACCGCTCACTTTACCAGCTTTTTAGAGATACTGTAATACAAAGCGGCGAGGTTAAGTTAATTTTATGGACCAATGATGTCCGTCTTAGTGAAATAAGGCAGCTATGCTTATTTTAAAATGGTACTTTGATTATATAATATCTATTTTAAAATTTGAAATAAAAAGAATTCAAAATCAGTTGAATTTAATTATTTTGATTTTTTATGAAACGCATAGGCACTTGTGACATGATAAGCTTAATTCAATGTATTTTTAAATTTGGTGAGAATGTATGACACAGAATAGGACTACTACCTTGTTGATTGTATTCATTTTGTTCCTGTGTTGATCTGGCAACCAATAATGCATGGCCTCCTGTTGATGCAAAATTGTTGTTTTCTGTTGTATGTGTACTGGATCCTACTGTAGGAGATTCAGATGCACGGCTTACTTCTGTAGGGTATGTGGATCCAATATCAACATTTAGGTTATACTCTGTAACTATTGGTGGGGTTGCCATCTGTCCAGCTGAGACGGCTGGTGTAATTCCTACAATATAATACACCTTGTTTAATCTCTGCCAATAAAGTAAGCAATTAATTTGAATAACTGACTGCTATGAACAAGCTACACAAATGTTTCATTGAAAATGGTTTGAACAAGTGATAACCAAGGTGGTTTATGTCTAACGAAATACCGGAATATAGCTCAAATATTGTTAAAAGTGACGTTAAACACCATGAATTAGAATTCATAATATCTGACAAATAAATAAAACTACCTTCTGATATCCTCTTTGGAAATCCAAAAACGGACGTACATTTGCTTATGCAACCAATTAGATCAAAGCTACTAGGTGGTCATTAATAAGGTGAGGGTTATGGTGTTCAACGCCACTTTGAACAATATTTCCGTTGCATTGTGGAGGTAATTTATATGGGTGCAGGAAACCGGAGTACCCGGATGAAACCACCGACTTGTCCCCATTCACTGACAAACTTATAGCTGTCATACCCGAAACAATGTTTAAGTTCTTAATATTTGACACTAATGATCAACATTCTCCATGGCTTTATGACAAAAGAGGCGACTGTAGTTTTACCATTACATATTTTCCGCAAAATAGTATTATATCAACCGCCTGCGTATGGAGTTTTCTTTTGACACCTCAAACACTACACTCGAACTTGCAGTTTATATTCAGAATTTTTCATCGTGACCGTATTCTGCACACTAAGCTATTAATTCAAAGACGCTTAAAAAATCGCCTCTTCCTCTCTTTCGATCATTTAGTGTTGAACGTAAGGAGACCAAGTCTCGAAGACCTGATGTATTCATTGCAACATGCAAGACAAAGGCTAACCGTGATGAAATCTTGTCCGCTAAAAATATGTTACAGTTGAGCAGACAATACATTGATGTGCCATTACAACACGGAATTGAGTTCGAAAACATATGCATTCTTATCAAAGCATTAGGTTATTTAAACCCAGACTCATCTGACAGGGAACGTAGAAGTGTTGACTTATCTGCCAGACTACGATCATTTGAAGGCAGCAAACCATACCATGATAAACGAGAATCACGACAAAACAATAGCGGCTCAAATCGCCCAAGTCTGTATTCGTCGATACAATGATAGAACCAGTCACCGACCATCAAGAGACAATACCGATGAAAGATACAACAGTTCAGAATTTCAACGTAGCCGTCGTTAGGTGAAATTAGTGGAACGGATGGAATACTGTTTCTGACAATTTTCCTGTGCGTTATAATTCAGTTTCAGATGTAAATCTTGAAATAATAGGGACTTATTTGAAAAATGTTGATGTATTAAAAATGAATGGATATAAGTGGTTTGGTAACAATAGACAGGACTTACATAACAATGCAAAACGCGGCTCTGGAGGAGTGGGGTTTTTAATTACAACTCACTTAGTTCCAACTTTTGAAATTGGAATACTAAGCGAGTCAATTGAAGGTCTTTTGTGGATATACATGAAAGACAGATATAAGGTTTAGAATATTAATCAACTCCAAATATGACACGAACTATATCTGGTAATAATGTAAATCTAATAAAAGAGAGAGGAAAAATAACACAGTCGGAAAAAGGTTCAAAATGTATTCAACACATTGGAGAAATACAGGGAAAATCGACACCCCGAATACAAATATACACAACCGCTCACTTTACCAGCTTTTTAGACATACTGTAATACAAAACGGCGGGGTTAAGTTAATATTATGGACCAATGATGTCCGTCTTAGTGAAATAATGCAGCTATGCTTATTTTAAAATGGCACTTCGGTTATATAATATCTATTTTCAAATTTGAAACAAAAAGAATTCAAAATCAGTTGAATTTTAATATTTTGATTTATATGAAACGCATAGGCACTTGTGACATGATAGGTTTACATCAATGTATTTTTAAATTTGGTTAGAAAGTATGACACCGAATAGGACTACTACCTTGTTGATTGTAATCGTGCTGTTCCTGTGGTGATCTGGTAATCAATAATGCATGGTCTCCTGTTGATGCAAAATTATTGTTTTCTGTTGTATATGTATTGGATACTAATGTAGGAGATTCAGATGCACTGCTTACTTCTGTAGGATATGTGGATCCAATATCAACACTTAGGTTATTCTCTGCACGTATTGATGGGGTTGCCATCTGTCCAGCTGAGACGGCTGGTGTAATTCCTACAATATAAGACACCCTGTTTAATCACTGCCAGTAAAGTCAGCAATTAATTTTAATAACTGACTGCTATGAACAAGCTACAAAACTGTTTCATTGAAAATGGTTTGAACAAGTTATAACCTAGGTGGTATATGTCTTACGTAATACCGGAATATAACTCAGATATTGCTAAAAGTGACTTTAAACACCATGAAATAGAACTAATAATATCTGACAAATAAATAAAGCTAACTTCTGATATCCTCTTTGAAAATACAAAAACGGACGTACATTTACTCATGCAACCAATGAGATCAGAGCTACTAGGTGGTCATTAATAACGTGAGGGATATGGTGTTTAACGCCACTTTCAACAATATTTCCGTTGCATCGTTGCGGTAATTAATATGGGTGCAGGAAACCGGAGTACCCGGATAAAACCACCGACTTGTCCCCAGTCACTTACAAACTTATAGCTGTCATATCCGAAATTATGTTTAAGTTCTTAATATTTGACACCAATGGTCAACATTCTATATGGCTTTATGAGAAAAGAGGGGACTGTAATTTTACAATTACATGCTTTCCGCAAAATAGTATTATACCAACCGCCTGCGTATGGAGTTTACTTTTCACACCTCAAACACTACACACGAACTTGCAGTTTATATTCAGAATTTTTCAACGTGACCGTATTCTGCGTACTAAGCTATTAAATCATGAATGCTTAAAACAATCGCCTCGTCCTATCTTTCGATCATTTAGTATTGAACGTAAGGAGACCAAGTCACGAAGACCTGGTGTAGTCATTGCAACATGCAAGACAAAAACTAACCGTGATGAAGTCTTGTCCGCTAAAAAGAAGTTGCAGTTTAGGAGACAATACAGTGATGTGTCATTACAACAAAGAATTGAGTTCGAAAACATGTGAATTCTTGCTAAAGCATTAGGTTATGAAAACCCAGACTCATCTGTCAGAAGAAGTAGAATTGTTGACTGCTCTGCTAGACCACGATCACCTTATGTAGCAAACCATACCATGATAAACGAGAATCACGACAAAACAATGGCGGCTTAAATCGTCCAATTCTGAAGTCGTCGATACAATGATAGAACCAGTCACCGACCATCAAGAGACAATGCCGATGAAAGATACAACAGTTCAGAATTTCAACGTAGCCATCGTTAGATGAAAGTAGTGGAACGGATGGATAAAAAATATTGTTTCTTAAAATTTTCTTAAAATGGATATAAATGACTTGGTAACAATAGACAGGAATTACATAAAAATGCAAAACGCGGCTGCGGAGGAGTGGGTGTTTTAATTAAAAACTATTTAGTTGAAACTTTTGAAATTGGAATACTAAGCGAGTCAATTGAATGTATTTTGTGGATATACATGAAAGATAGATATAAGCTTTAGAATATTAATCAACTCCAAATATGATATTAATGTAAATCTAATAAAAGAGACAGAAAACATTATATCACGCTGTCAGAAAAAGGTTCCAAATTTATTCAACAAATTGGAGAAATACAGGGAAAATGGACACCCGTCATAACACTTCGACCAAGAACATTTTTTAAATGAGTTAGAGCAAAAAAAACTTAAAATCAATTGTTGACAAGTGTGATAATGTAAATTCACCATATGATAACTTTGAATCAGAATTGATTTCTGTAATTAATAAACATGCCCCAATGAAAAAGAAGAAAACCTGTAGATAAACCAGTCCTATTTATGAATAAAAATCTCAAAAGAGCAATCTACAAAAGTCATTTAATAAGTACAATAGATGTAAAAATAAACAAAATTGGGAAATATACAGAAAACAGAGGAATCTGGTGAACAAAATAAAAAAACAATCCATCAGAAATGATTTTATTGAAAGATGTGTAGGTGGTCCTAAGATTAAACATTTCTAGCCTACAATAAAACCCTTTCTAACGAATAAAGGCTCTCATTTTGCTAAAGACATAATTCTGTGTGAAAATGATAATATTATAAATAACCAAGCAGAAGTAGCTGAAACATTTTAACAATTTCTTCGTAAATGTTGCTAAAGACATCGGTTCACAAAACATTAAAACAGATGATAACCATCCAAGTATAAAAGCAATAAAAGAAAATAAAACTGAAACTGACCAATTTATTTTTAATCCCATTAATGAAAATTTTTTAATAAAAAAATTAATAAAATTGGTATGAAAAGGCTACAGGAAAATATGAAATAACTTCTAAAATCATAAAATTATCTAAATCGGCTGTAGCAAAGCCCATTTCTAAAATTATAAATAAATCCTTTAAAACATCAACATTCCCTGATAAGCTTAAAGAAGGACAAGTGGTCCCCTTACATAAAAAGAATAACACTCTAGATAAAGGCAATTACCGGCCAGTCAGTATCCTTCCCATGATGTAAAAAATCTTTGAAAGGGTAGTAAACAGTCAAATTGTCGAATTCTTTTACTCACATTTTCATACTTTTTTATCTGCTTTTCGGAAAGGCTACGGATGCCAAACTGCTTTATTAAAGGTAATTAAAGGCTGGTAAAAGGCTTTAGATCAAAATAAATATGTTGCAGCCATACTCATATCAAAAGCGTTTGACTGTTTACCCCATGACCTGCTTATATTAAAATTAAAAACCTATGGTGTATCTCCTTCTGCTTTAAATCGAATAGATAGTTATTTAAAAAATCGTAAACAGTGTGTTAAAGTGGGCCCACATATTAGTAACTGGCAAGATATTTATAAAGGGGTGCCCCAAGGTTCAATACTTGGCCCTATCCTTTTTAAAATATTTTCAAACGATATTTTCTATTTTATAAAAAAATAGTGATCTTTATAACTATGCGGACGACAATACACTTTCCTACTCTGATCATGATATAACCTCTACTTTGGAGGATGACAGTATGACCTTAATTAATTGGTTTTCCATTAACAAAATGAAGGCTAACCCAGAAAAGTTCTAGGCTATTGCCATAGGTAATCAAACCAAACAACAAAACTTAACCTTTACTCTTGATGGAAATAAAATTGAATGTGAATCTGAAGTTAAACTTTTAGGGGAAACAATAGACTTTCAAATAAATTCCAATGAACATGTGTCAAATATTTGTAAAAAAAAAGCCTCTAGGCAATTAAATGTATTAAAAAGAATTATTACCCATTTAACAAAAATAGGAAAACTTACAATCTACTACTCCTTTAATATGTCCAACTTTAACTATTGCCCACTTGTTTGGCACTTTCGTGGAGAAACGAATACCGAACAAATAGAAAAAATACAGAAAAGGGCTCTGAAATTTATATACAATGAATACACCCCTAGTTATGAAGAACTGTTATGCAATTCACTGCCATCACTAAAAGTAAGGAGACCTAGAACATTTGCTTTAGAAGTTTTCAAAATTGTTAATAAAAATTGTCCTGTTTATTTATTTGACCTCATAGATATAAAAATACTTCATATTCTTTCAGATATCAAAATAAAGCAGCTTTACCACAGGTAAGAACTACAAGTTTTGGTTTGCAATCTTTTCGCTATGCAGGTGCAAAGCTCTGGAATGAGCTGCCTGGCCACTTTAGAAAAGACATGTCACTAGACCAGATTAAAAATGTGATTAATACATGGTCAGGCAGCTCATGTCATTGCTTTGCAGGCAATGCTTCAGTTTGATTTCCTTCCCTTAGTATACTAGATATGTTTAGCTTAGTTCATCAATTGTGCATATTTTTAATTTAGTTCAACTACTTTGCTTGTATGTCTTATATTATGTATATGCTCTGCTTTATATGCATGTCTGTTATTATGCTTGTTTTGTTATTTACATGCATATCGATTTTAAAAACTCTTCAGAGCTTATGTTGTATGTTTTATACTCCGAAATAAAAAGGGGTGGGTTCACTAACTACCAAAATCGGCCCCATGTCAGAATTTAATCATATTAATTCTTTCAATAGAAGAGGCTATCACACAACATTTTTTAACCCAAAAAGTAAAGGTTGTTGCCATGGCAACCAATCATCAGAATGTAAGAAATTTTTAAATTGACATAATGATAGTTACAATAAGGACCCATATAATGTATTTTTTGTACAGATTTGACAACTATCATCTAAGGTTATTAATTACATAAAAAATAATACATATTATTGTCCTTTGTATATCGGTTACCATAGCAACCGTTATCTGAGTAATTATTTGTGTTCAGGAAAACATCAAAAAGATCTAATTTTGAAATAATTGTGATGCATAGCATACACTTGATAACTGATTACAATCTAAATTGTTGATAAATATAAAAATAACTAAATACATGTACAATTGTCAGCTACATTTTCACTACCCTAACAATCGATATATGAGCAGTTTGGGTGAGAGGTTTCAGAGGAGAACATTCAAATGTGAAAAGTTATCGGATTACGGACGCCCAGTGATGACAAAAGATTGCGTTGCCTGTGGCAAGGTGAGCTAAAAACCCAGAAAAATTGAAACAAATAATTAATTTAACGTTTATCAAAAAGCGTGTATTGTCATTCAACGAAGTGTTTAATTCTTTATCACTTTGTTTTGTTTACTTGGTGTTGTTTTACAAACCATTTTAGACGTTATATATATATAAAGATACATCAAATTTAAAGTTTTATGGTGTAATTTACAAAGAAATTAGATTTTGAAGATATTTTCCAAAAGCAAGCAAATGATAGCAATGAAAAATGTTTCAACTATACATTACATACATATTTTGCTTAGAAAATGTTGATACATAATGATAATTGTATTTTTATGTATTTATGTGAATTAAAGGGAGGTAATACAATATGTATGCAGCATTTTGTTCGAACAACGTAAGCAATGTTTGTATTTGTTATTTTAGTGGTTTCTTATCAATAATTCATTAAACAAATTGGTAAATGGCAATATAATTTATTCAAATTATAATGTTTCCGGATTATAAATATATTTGCAAACATTGTTTTAAAAGGATTTGCCTGCCCCCAATTTGAGGAGTGCGTACGTTTGATTTGCATTTGGTCATTATATGTCGGGTCCGGGATACTCGTATTCAGATAACACCGTCATCTGACTTCCATCACCATGTGACTAAAATCTAGGCATCTTTTGTTCAAAATGGCCTATGGTCTTTCAACTTTGTCGGAAATTGGATAAATGTTACATATTTTTCCAGGTTGGGTTTCTTCCTGCTGTCAGATATGTATACACCGGAACCACGCACCAATATTTGCTGGATGACTTTTTAGATCGTTTTCCTCGATCCATTTCTACCTGCAGTGTTTACTGCTAAAAATGCCTAGATTTTTTATGAAGTCACGTGATCGGCGGTAGGAGAACGTCTTATCACGGAATCGTCATATTGCGGTGCATTAGTTTTTCCCAACCCTTTTTCCAGAATATTCACCAATTTTGTTCGAATGAACCCAAAGCCAATAATAGTTTCTTTTTATTAACAGCCGTAGAAATTGTGGAAACGACTTTCACATGCAATGTTAAATCGTGATAAAGTACTGAAGGACGTCGTCTGCTTCGCGAGAAGAGATGGGGAAATTGTAGTTCAACCTATAATAATATTAATACTTATTTCTCACTTTTAAGACATACCAGGTCTTATTTTTAGCGATGTGAGATTTTCATATCTTGTACTAGTGCAAGACAAAAAAATCACGTGAGTTTTACCGGCAAATGCATGCTGTACAGTTTACGTCAACTGCCCCCCTAATTCTCCATGCTTTTCCTTTTTAAAATAAACAATTTACTGTATGCAAGTTTTCAATCTTTTATAAACAAGCAAATCCTAACAATCAGCAATGTTATTTGTTTCGGTTCTCTTCCAGTCAATGTTTGCTTACTTTGAGTAAATGATAGAGTGCTCTCCCTTGTTAGTAACTTACGTAAAGAAAGCAATTACCTCCCTCTGATCAGATTCAAATATTTTTGTATAGGCATTTATTTCTGTTGTAGTAACATTTATCATACATTTATTAAATAAGAAACCTTGTCCATACTAAATATCCTTTTTGTAAACTTTTTAATTTGTCCCTTACTTCATGTAGTTTCCCATCGGAGTGGAAGGCAGCTAATATAACACCGATCTTCAAGAAGGACCATCCCAGTAATTTAAAGAATTATCGTCCGATTTTGCTTTTAAGTGTAGTGGCAAAGGTTATGGAACGTTGTGTATATAAGCACATCTACAAGTATTTGTTAGAAAATGGAATCATATCTTCTAATCTCTCTGGATTTACCCCTGGCGATTCGGCAGTTAACCAGCTATTATATATCACGAATGAATTTGGGAATGCTTTAGATAAAGGGAAAGAAATTAGGGTAATATTTTTGATATCAGTAAAGCGTTTGACAGGGTATGGAACAGGGGACTGCTTAGGAAACTGAGATCTATAGGTATTAACAGACAATTACTTGCCTGGATTGGTAGTTATTTATCAAATAGGAAACAAATGGTAGATATAAATGGCTGTACTTCGGATTGGGAAAATATCCATGCGGGTGTCCCCCAGGGATCAATGCCTGGTCCTCTGCTCTTCAAAATTTACATAAATGATATAGTTGCTGATATTAACTCGTCTATTAAGTTATTTGCGGATGACACAAGTCTTTACTTAATCGTAGATGACCGCTTAGATACAGCGGAAACATTGAACGGAGACTTAACTAAAATACACGTCTGGTCTATGAAATGGTTAGTTAAGTTCAATCGCCAGAAAACATAAACATTGAAAATTTCTAGGAAGAATAACAGACCATTTCATCCACCACTTGTGATAGACAATAATATTATCTCCTCTGTGGCGGGGCATAAACACCTTGGACTTACCATATCTGATAATGGGACCTGGGAAAGTATATAGATATGATATCAAAAAAGGCGTTAATATTCTGAGACAATTAAAGTTTATTCTTGACAGAAAAACACTAGAAAAGACGTATGTGTCTTTCCTTCGTCCATTACTAGAATATGAATATGTCATGTGGGACAATAAGTCAGTGTCATTGATAAATAACCTAGAGAGCATTCAGACAGAGGCCGCCGGAAATGTAACTGGGGGTACCCGTTTGGTTTCTATTAATAAGTTATACACGGAAACGGGCTGGGAAAGATTGAGCGAGAGAAGGGAACAACATAGATTGGTATATTTCTTTAAAATGTCGAAGGGTTTAACTCCTCAGTATTTAAGCAACCTTGTGCCAATAAACCTACGCAGTATCCATGGCCATAACACTCGACATTCCGCAATAATTCCACCGGTCACAACACGTAAATCTGTATATTCAAACTACTTCTTACCACAAACTGTCCGTTCATGGAATCTTCTTCCGGAAACTGTTAAAAACTGCACTTCACTATCTTCATTTAAGTCACACCTTAGAACACGCTTTATTAAGCATCCATTCTATTATTATGTTGGTTCTCGTCTTGGACAAATTCTCCACGCAAGATTGAGAATGGAGTATAGCTCATTGATCTCACATTTGTACCAGAACAATATTGTAGATTCACCTAGCTGTGTTTGTGGTTCGATAGAAACATCTGAACATTTTTTCTTCATTTTTCCCGCTATAATATCTCCAGACAACGTTATATATTCTTAACAGTTCAAAAATGTATTCTGAGTAGTAAAAGACTCACTTCTTAATCTTCACCTGCACGAAAGCAATCCCAAACGCACCCAAATTCCTTTCTCCTCTTTATACAAATTAAATTATAATATAGTAGTGTACGTAATTGTCCTATCTTTCGAAACAAATCATAAAGTATAATGTATAATTTACCTTTAGGAGACGAATTTATATAAGCTCAATAGCTTTCTAATCCCTTTAATTAATTCAATTGCAGTTGTATTTGTCTCACTATGTATGTAATTTGTGATATGTCTTAATTAATATAATACGTTTACACTAAATACATTGTATTTTATTATGAAATACATTTAATATACTGCCAAGACACGGATGCTTATATACAGTCCGACAAAAGTTAAGCACCACCTTGTTTCAATAATATATTTTCTAATAATATTCCAAATCGGGTTGCTGTTTTCGTTACCTGTACACACATACTTACTTACATGTGAAACAGGTTATTGATCGATTTTTATTTATGTGTATATGACAGGGTGTGAAAAGTGCCGCGTGTACTTTTCAACATTTGTGTTTGCGAACGAAAGCTGATTTTCTTTTTGTAGAGTTTTAAGTTTCATTTTCTATTGGTTTGGTATGCTACGGCGAAAATTAACCATACCAGAAAGGTGGCATGCTGTTGGCATGCATAACGATGGTTTTAGCGATAGAAGGGTGGCAGACCACTTCAGGGTTAACCATTCCATCATTGTACGACTGATGCAGCGTTTTCGTCAAACGGGGAATGTTACTGACCGTCCACGTGTAGGTAGACCTCGCAAAACGACGCCGAGAGAGGACCGGCTCATATCCAGACGAGCGCGGCAACGGCCGTTCAGTACAGCTGGTTCACCTCGTTGTAATTTAGTGTTTGGCCATATTAGCACACGCACTGTAATCAGACGCCTCCACCATCAAGGAATGCGAGCGCCACGACCCATAAAACGTCCACAGTTGACATTACGTCATCGCCATGCTCGATTTGACTGGTCACATGAAGACTTGGGATGGACTATTCGCCCATGGCGACGGGTTCACTGGTCAGTTTTTTGCTACGCCCTACCGACGGACGTGCAAGGGTTTGGCGCCAACGAAACACTTCATTTCAGGACAATGACATTTTGGGCACAACTGTTTTTGGGAGTGGGGTGTAACTGTCTGGGGTTGTTTTTCCTTTGACTGTAAGTTGGACTTGTATGTTCTTGATGGTAATCTGACAGGCCAAAAATACCGTGACAATGTGTTCACTCCACGCGTAGTACCCCATTTCGACAATCATGCATTGGCTGAAAGCCAATGTTCATGGACGACAACGCTAGGCCACATAGAGCTTGAATTGTACAACATTTTTTACAGCAAGAGGCAATTCAGACAATTCCATGGCCTTCGATGTCGCCAGACATGAACCCTATGGAGCATGTATGGGACTTTATTGGCCGAAAAATTAACCAACGCAATCCAAAATGTCAAAATATATTGACGAATTAAGAACTGCTATCTTACAGGAGTGGCAACAGTTCCTCCAAGAACGGCTTAGGCGTCTTGTGCGAAGTATGACGAGGCGTGTTACATAACTTTACAATAAGCGCGGTGGATATACTCGTTATTGATTTTTATGCCTTACACATACGCACAATAGATGCATTTAAAAGTTCTTAAAATCTGAAGACTCTGCATTTTAATGCAATGTTAAAAACTTCCATCAAAGACAAACTGGTTTTACGTTTTTCCCGCGCCTGTTTTGAACCAGATTTTTGCCACGTCATAGTCACGTCTTTCAGAATGATAAATACTTCGTAGATTGGTAATGTTAGAGCCCTTGGTGTAGTCTTTTAAGAAGAAGTGTAAGAAAAATGGTGATATATATTTTATTGTTTTAACAGTATTGATGTAAACAAATATATCGATAAAAATATAGGGTAGTGCTTAACTTTTGTCGGAGTGTATAGATAAATTGAATATTTACATCAGCAATGGAAACAAAATTTGCGGGAAAACGTCCGATGGAATGTAAACAAAACAAGTAGGTGTTCAGTTAGAAATAAAATCAAACACCGAAAAAAGTACAAGATAGGGAAATCTCCGACACCCTTGGGTAAGATTTCAATCGTTCTCTAACTCGACAAGCCTCGTAAGAGAACGATTGAAATCTATGCAAAAACCCCCACCAAAATATGGACGTATATTTGTAACCGATGAGATCAGCGCTATAAAGTGCTCATTAATGGGGTGCGGATAAGGGTTATGGTGTTTAACCCTACATTCAACAATAGTTCCGTTGCATCGTGTCGGTAATGTTGATGGGTGTAGGAAACCGGATTGTCCGGCGAATACAACCGACCTGTCCCCCGTCACTGGTAAGCATTAGTGTCACTAATAACCCGATACAACATACCCGACATTATGTTTACGGTCTTAACATTTGACACCAATGGTCAACATTCTACATGGCTTTATGACAAAAGAGACGACTATAGTTTTGTTATTACACATTTCCGGAAAATAGTATTACTCCTGCCTATGGAGTTTAATTCTCACACCTCGACCGCTACATTCGAACGAGCAGTTTATATTCAGGCTTTTTCAACGTCACGGTATTCTGCATACTAAGCTATTAAATCAAGAATGCTTCAAAAAATCGCCTCATCCTATCTTTCAAAGATCTGTTTATTTTATCAAGTAACAGTATGAGATCATCCAACACGTATCCTTTTTTTTGTCAAAGTTGAGTGATTAGTAATTGTTGTCTAACACCAATTCAGCAATATTTCCAGCTATATCATGTCGAGAAGAAGTTAATATTTTAATGAGATAATGATGAGGTCAATTTTGTTCTAGACCAACACGTTGAGTTGAATTTTATAGTGCAAGCTAACTGAAACAACAATACACGAATAGACATGTCGGTTCAATCGTACACATTTGGCTGATTCCGAGCCAACCAGTCTTTGATCTTTCTCTTTAATGCTGCGCGCGTAACAGAGAAGCACAAAATACACATTGTCTAGACTTTGTTTTGACCCGAAACCACGATCTACCGAGGCGAGCACGCTAGCCAGTATGTCATCGACGCGGTTCCCAAGGTTTGACATTTCATATAAGTGCAAAATATAAATACTTTGAGAATTTTCTTGTGACATAACTTCAAATTTAACTTACGGGTCCCATATTTAGCGTTGTCATCCTTTGCATTGTATTCACCGAACTCAAGCATGCCTTTCGTCTCCCTTTCATCTGGCCAATTGTTTTCAGCCATATCATAAATCAACCAAAGTAAAATTTATAAAGTTTATACATTTCATGTTGTCGTTTTACAATATAGAATTATTCAATATGCACCACTTGTTAAGAGTGTCGCAATGCAGGCACTGTCAACACCAAAGACAATTATTTTGGATTCAACTAACACTCATGCGAACATAATACGCAAAAAATGAAGTCAGTTATAACAAATTCTTACATCTTGGAAAGTGATGTATAATGAGCATAATGCACCATATAGAAATATAAAATAGCATAATTTGATATAGATTGCTGTTGTTAGAATATAATCACATACTTACTAGTTATTTCTGTTATGATAATGAAGTAGAGCTATCCTCACAATATCAGAATACGTCAGTGGCGATCCTCGCTATTAGCCCATCTAATGCACATCAACTTTATATTTTAATTAAGACAATGCACTAATATTATGCTCATCCAGCAGAAAAAGCACATTAATCCATTGACTGTTATATCTTGAATTAAATAATAAAATTATATAAGTATCCCTTGATAGCTGCTTATTATATTTTCTGTCTATAAGGATTGCACTGAATTTACTATATTCCCATAGCGTAACAGGTAAAACATGATATGAGTAAGAGAAAAAAGTAGTAACGTTTTAAAGATCAAGTTATGAAGTGTATGGTTCGTGGTAAGCTGATAACATGAACATTAATGACCTGACTTTAAATATAGAATTAATCAATACCAACATAACAGTTATATAAAAGAAATGTAGGTAAACTAAATAAAACACGGAAGGAAGAATGCATTATACTCCAACTTTGACGCATAATATGATAATAGGTAGGTGTTACCTAACTTGGACGAAGTCCAATCAATTTTTTAAACAATATTGTATATCGGGGACCAAGCTCAGATAAGTTTTTGTATCCGCTTTACTAAGGGATCGACCATTTAACTTGCTGGGGGGGGGGGGAATTATGTTTTTTTTTCCTTCAGAAATTGTTTTCCGACAACACAATAGTTAGAATATATTTTTTTTGTCAATCAAAGTGCACATTTTTTCCCAGAATTTAACATTGGAGGCAGGGAGTAAAACAAAATCTTCATTTTCATTTTCAAGAATGTTGCTCAGAATTGCCATTTTGTTATTTTTATTCTTTTTTGAGTGTTTCGGGGAGATATAAGTAGTTTTGGTGGTTTGTCTTCTCCTTTTTGTGTTCCTAATTACTTTACCTTGTTGCAGTGAAATGTATGTCTTTGCTTGAATAAGATGGGATAAAGATATTGAAAATGATGATTTCTTAACAATAAATTCAAGGTTATAACATCAGCAGAATGGATGAATTCCTGCAATGTGTAGCATGTATTTCCATATTGGTCTACTCCCTGTACCCAAATAACAATGTTACAGTTCAAAATAGAACATGCGACATTGATTTTACAATTTGTGGCATACTGAGAACCTATGACCATACAGTTCCAGTATTGTTGTGGTGACAAAATGTTATCATGGCAAATTTGAACCATATTTCTGTATATATCATTCACAGAAAAAATGGTTTTGCAAATCAATCCTCTGTATTGTATCGTTTTTGAAAAGTTGCCAACAAGGCTTAAGCTTAGTTCGTGAAAAACAAAACAGGATCCATCTCCTGGAACATTATATTAAAAAAAAATGAATTGTCAATAATAGCATTGTCACTTGAGGGGAAATTTGGGACTGCAGTTGATTGTTTAACTAATTGGGGATGAAAAGAAGAACTTGGCTCAGTAGGTTGCTCTTGTTCTCAATCTTCACTCTGAACTTGAACAGGAGTCTGGGGAGAACTTATCAGTTCAGCAGTGTAAATAGTTTTACACAAGGGAGATGTTTCACAAAGCAAAGAAATGCCAGGTTCAGATTCTGTTTGTGACAGATTGGATTTTAGCACCTGCGCATAAGATGGCTTTCCTCAACACAAATAAGACATGAATCCTCCTGCTAACAACTGTGGTGAAAACCTTACATTTTCCATAATCATTCCACAACATTGTTTACCTGAATAAATTAGTATCAAGACGTAACCTTACGTGATAATAAGCACACATGTTTACTAATAACATGTGCATTGCATATGCAAATGTCAAGTTCGGAACACACGTCATATGTCAAGTTGCCACATGGTTGAATAACATATTCAAAGTCTTTAATTCCACAACTAACACACATTATCATCTGGTTCAATTCTGTATTTTCCTTCTTTAGTTTGTTAATCCACTCTAAATGTAACACAAACTGTATATACTAATAATGTAAATTTAATAATAAGATGAAAAAAGAAGCACACTATGGAAAACATCCAAAATTGAATCGACAAATCGACACCCCAATACAAATATACATGCCCGCTCACTTTCCCGGCTTTTTTGAGACATTCTAATCCAAAGTGACAGGGTCAATCTAATTCCTTCAACCAATGATTTGCATCTTAGTGAAATAAAGCAGCTATGCTTATTTTAAAATTGCAGTTTGATTATATAATATATATGTTCAAATTTGCCACCAAACCAATAGAAAAATCAGTTGGAGTTTAATATTTTGAGGTATAAGAAACGCATGTGACATGATAAATCTAATTCAAAGATTTTTTTTTAATTTGGTGAGAAAGTATGACACAGAATAAGACTACTAACGTGTTGATTGTAATCGTGCTGTTCCTGAGGTGATCTGAAAACCAGCAATTCATCGCCCCCTGTTGATCCAGAATTAATTATTGTTTTCTGTTGTATATGAACTAGCTTCTACTGTAGACGGGTCAGATGCACTGCGTACTGTTATAGGGTATGTAGATCCAGTGTCTAAATTCGAGTAATTCTCGCTACGTATTGATGGTGTAGCCTTCTGTCCGACTAAGACGACTGGTATAATTCCTACAATATAATACACCTTCTCTTAGTGAAATCAGCAATTAATTTGAATAACTGGCTGCTATGAACAAGCTACACAGCTGTTTCATTTAAAATGATTTGAACCAAGTGATAACCAATATATTATATGTCTAACGGAATACCGCAGCGATATAGCTGAACTATTGTTGGAGTTGGTGTTAAACACCATAAACCTAAATCACTAACGGAATTAGTATGAAATAGAACTGATAATATTTGACAAATGAATAAAACTACATGTAGCTTCTGATATTTCCTTTGGAAATCCAAAAAATTCTGATAGCAGTTTAATATCACTATAAAATCTTAAGGGCAATATACAGAAACGTACGTTTAATCGGTTCATTCAACCTATTGAAAAAATAGGTGTAAACACGTTACCATTGATCTTCCGGCTGAAAGATCACGAAAAACAAAATAACAAAATGACCGAACACAGAGCAATCTTACAAAGGGAAATTCAAAATTCATCAATCAATAAACAGACAAAATCAATCAACAACCGGGAAACTGGAAAACCGCAATGGTCCTGACTTGGTACAGGCATTTCTAAAGAAATGGTGGAATTTACTTTTTACATATTTAATTTGACGACATTTAGCATTTAATGTTTAAACATTCTTTCATAATTTGTATTCAATGTACACCAATAATCTTGAGAATTGATGTAATAATATGTATTTACTTTGTATTAATTAGAACTCTTTCACTCTGTAATCTTTGTATCATTGGTTTAGAGAATAAAGTTATTATTATTAATAGGTTAATTGTAATGTGTTGTTTAATCAGTGTGAAATGGAGGAAGATATCAACGTATCATTAGTGCTAAATGGGAGAAGATATCCCCAGAAAAATTATTTTGAAATGTAGAAGTTAGAAAACTAAGTAGGAAGTAAATATATATTTTATTAATGGAATGATTCATTGAAATTTGAAATAGAACACAACGATTTTGTGAAGTGGAAAAAATACGGCCACAGCTTAGTTCCGACTACGGGATATGGCTAGACGAAAGAACAAGCCGCCGGATTGTACATTTGGCACACTTGCGCCTCACTGGTAACAATGAAAGCAAAAATCCTCTACGTGTTTGGATAGAGAGATCAAAGGTCATGACCACCGTTACGCCAACCCACATTTAACCACGGACCCTCTGGAAATTTGCAAAGGAGTCCAACCAACCCCAACGATTCTGAACTGGTAACAATTCAAGAACCAGCCTCCCCGGTAAACGAGAGATGACAATACCAAATCTCCTGAAGTAACACAGGAAGATATTTTCAAAAATATGAGTTAGCGTAAAATTTTGGAGATCATGACCCATTTTTCTTCTAGCCAGATGCCGCAGCCAAGACTGTGACAAGTTTTATTGACAATTGATAAAAATACAAAATGCTCATATTTAAACACACAATGACAATTATTAAGAGTATTTGCAAGACACTTGACATATTCTTTCCTTAAACCGTCAAGTTAGTGAAATTAAATAAAAACACGTTAAGAAAGTCCTTTTATTTGTATCGAACTGTTGATTATACAAAATGCATGTCATTCAAATACACAATAAAATACTTCTGGATGCGTGCATGCAGAAAAATTGATTTATGACAATGACAATTATTAAGAGTATTTGCAAGACACTTGACATATTCTTTCCTTAAATCGTCAAGTTAGTGAAATTAAATAAAAACACGTTAAGAAAATCCTTTTCTTTGTATCGAACTGTTGATTATACAAAATGCATGTCATTCAAATACACAATAAAATACTTCTGGATGCGTGCATGCAGAAAAATTGATTTATAACTGCATTTCAGGACTGTTAATTGTTCTTTTTCAACTAGATTTTTATATAATGAACACTTGATCACTCTTATTGTTCTGGACCACAATTCATTTGTGAGAACAAAATTTTCATCTCAACCTTTTGTTCCGATTCAAACACAGATACTAATCTAAATAATTCTACCGTCCTTATTCAGGCACCGTTGCTAGTCTACGTAGTTCTACCGTCCCAATTCAGACACAACAATGTTGCCGATCTACATAGTTCTGCAGCCGTTCACAGTGGTCCTGCATGGAGATAATTGATAGTCCGAGCATCACAGACACAGAGCATACTTGTAACCAGTTATACTTGGAAAACAAACTGGACAGCAAGAAAATGGTTCACATCTTACAATAAAATGTTTAGGGGGTGGTGGGAGGGTTTTTTGCGATGGAAATTGGTGTCGATTCAAAATTTTGAAAACAGCATGTGACGTCACAAGGTATATGATAATGTGATAATGAAGTTCCGAGAGGATATAATTTAATTCCAGAATTTCGTTCACATTCATTAAAGCTGTTTATCCTTAAGTGATAAACATAATTAATGGAATGATTCATTGAAATTTGAAATAGAACACAACGATTTTGTGAAGTGGAAAAAATACGGCCACAGCTTAGTTCCGACTACGGGATATGGCGAGAAGAAAGAACAAGCCGCCGGATTGTACATTTGGCACACTTGCGCCTCACTGGTAACAATGAAAGCAAAAATCCTCTACGTGTTTGGATATAGAGATCAAAGGTCATGACTACCGTTACGCCAACCCACATTTAACCACGGACCCTCTGGAAATTTGCAAAGGAGTCCAACCAACCCCAACGGGTCTGAACTGGTAACAGTTCAAGAACCGACCTCCCCGGTAAACGAGAGATGACAATACCAAATCTCCTGAAGTAACACAGGAAGATATTTTAAAAAATATGAGCTAACGTAAAATTTTGGAGATCATGACCCATTTTTCTTCTAGCCAGATGCCGCAGTCGCCAAATGAGTGTGTCAATACACATTCACCGCCAAACAATTACACACTACGCCCGATCCCGCTCAATCCCGCCATTCAACTGGGAGGAAAATTGAGGGACCCCCAGTTTTCAGAAAACTTTCAAATGCACCTTGAATATTATTAAGGTATACACTCAAGCCAACATCAGATAAATGAGTACCATCTCTCCGGTATCAATCGATTTCTTTGGCTTTTATATTTACATGTCTAATTGTAAATCCCTGAATACTACCAACAATGTGCCTCACTGCAAGATTTACCCGTTTGCGTGTCTTCTCAATTGCTTTACCACTATTAGCAGTGTGCCAGTATCTCCGTTGTAACATATCTATCCACACAATCTTTGTATGTGGCATAAGCGCATGTAAGCGCAAAATATCAATCTCTATGTCCTTAATAAAACCTAGACTCGAACGTGATCCCAAATCGTTTGACCCTAGTTGAATAGCGAGAAAGTTAGGGGGAGGGAACCGACGCAATTGTTTTTCTACAACAGGAGAAAGTTCCTCCCACATCATACCTCTTTTTCCATACCAAGTAACCGACCCGCCAATGTACTGTAGGTTTAGATTCGGACCCACAGGCCTAGTGCTTGCATTCCAATGTGCCCAGTATACAATGGATGATCCAATTAACCAGAAAATGCGACGACCTAGCAAAAATAAAGACATACATTGTAAATGGTAATGTTAAATTTAAAGTCTAATTTATCTCAAATATGCACTTGAGCTCCAGCTTCCCCATTGCTTTATGACATCGTCGTCTACTCCACGTCGTTTAGCTTCCGTAGCACCCCCTATTCTGAAGGAATGCGGTCTAAAATACCCGGGTACCTCACCAAATTGCAAACATTTTTGTAGAACTGAACTAAATTGATAACGTTTGAGCAAAGTTCCGTCGAAATGGATGTAAAGTTGCATATCATCAGTTTTGCATATATCTGTCGAAAGTGATAGCCTCTTGTTGAGATATAAATTCATAAGCTTTACTGGACAAACGGCTATGTCGAGTTGCTTATAAATCACAAGGGTTGTTGAATTAGACACTTGATCAGTTTTTGAGCTGCGTATTTTTATATGCAATTCTTTATTTAAATTAGTCCTTTTTTGTATGACGTCCCTCAACCTAACCACATGCCTACCCGAATCGCATTTCTTGTCTGCTGCGAATTCGCCCACACGGAGCATTGCAAAAAATGCCAAACTAAAAGCAGAGGCGAACATACTAGCTTCATAACTAGATTTGCAAACATGCGGAAGTGAGTTAATAAGCTGTTTAAGTAAAGCGGACGATACAGGCATACGTAAATCTTTTGACCCGGGATTTTTCCTTTTAAAACCTTCTAGTATTTTGCTCACAAAGAAAGACTTAGTTGGATCATCAAATCCATTTAATTTATGAACATGGCTCAACCCGGATATGTACGTAGCAACAGTGGACGCTGAAGTATTTGCATGCGATTGATGAGCTACTGTATATATCGAACAATATTTTGAACGAAGACAGGCCAAATATCTGGCAATTTGTAAATTTGCCGAAACTTATCAAAAGATTCGATTGCTGAATTGTAAGTTTTCCAGGTATTACAAGCCATGGAGGACTTCAGTAAAGAGTTTATTTCTAAATCCACATGTTCCATAAATGGGCCGGGATTTGGGCTGGATGGCTGTCGGCAGTTGGACACAATGTCCTGAAAAGCTGAAAGTCACATCTAGATAATGAACCAGCAATAACATTAAGTACGCCCTCAACATAGTTTGCCCTAAACAAAATATTGTGTTTAAGAGTAAATAATACAAAATTTCTGACAAGAGCCATAACTCTCTCAGATTTTGAAGATTTCTTGTTGAGGATCGCAACCACCGCTTGATTATCACTGTGAAATAAAATTTTCTTATTCTTTAAAGAAGCACCCCAGATGTTAATAGCAACTACAATTGGAAACATCTCTAAAAATGTTATATCGGCAAGTAACTGATTATCTATACAGTCCTTTGGCCAACACGCCTGAGCCCATTTTCCCTGAAAATATATGCCAAAACCCCTATTTAACCCCCTGCACTATCTCTATAGAATTCAATGGTCTCGTTAGAGGTCCAAAGATTATCCAGCATAACTGTTACCCCATTTTAATCAGTCAAGAAAGTTAACCAAACTTTGAGGTCCCCTTTTATGGCTTTTGTGACTCTTATTTTGTGATGTGGTTTATTAACATTACATGTAGCATCTATGAGTCTTCGAATGAAAGCTCTGCCAGGGGCAATTGCCAAACATGCAAAGTTAAGAAGGCCAATCAGGGACGGTAAATCACGCAAAGTTACTTTATTAGCTTTCATAACATTCTGAAGACGGCTCTTTACCTCTTCAAGTTTCTCCCCGGGGAGCCTCAAAATCATGTCTCGTGTGTCAAATTCAACCCCCAAAAAAGTAAGCATCTCAGTTGGTTCGATAGTTTTGTCTTCTGCCAATGGCACCCCCCATAACTCGCATACTCGTTTAAATTCAAAAAGAGTGTATTTGCATCGAGTGGAATCCGCCTCGCCCCCAAACAAAAAATCATCTAAATAATGAAGTATATCTCGATTGCCGGTTCGAGTTTCTGTAAACCAATGTAATGCTGTAGAAAATTTTTCGAACAACGCACAACTGATTGAGGCTCCCATGGGAAGACACTTGTCGAAGTAGTATTTATCGTCAAACATGAACCCCAGCTTGTCAAAATCTCCTGGAGAGACTCTAAGTAATCGGAAAGCGCTTTTAATATCGGCCTTTGCAAGCTTACCTTTTTTTCCTATGCCCTGTACTAAACTGACAGCGTCGCATATGCTTGCATATTTGACAGTACAAAATTTACTGGCAATAAAGTCGTTTACAGAATTGTGGGTTGGATGGGACAAATGATGTATCATACGAAACTCACCATCTTTCTTTGGTACTATTCCTATTGGGGAGACTCTTAAAGTTGGGAAGGGGCGAAAAGTAAAAGGACCAGCAACCCGGCCTAAAGATACCTCTTTCTTAATTTTTACCTCCACTAAATCCGGTCTTTCATATACAGAACGCAAGTTTTTGGTGTTGAATGGCAGACGTGTGCCTGAGTACTTAAGGGGAAAACCGTGTTTTAGGACTTTGATTAACTCAATTGCTTCATATTTTCGAGGATAATTTATCAAAGATTCTTCAACTTTATTAAACCTTATACGGGATTTTTCTAGCTGGTATAACCTTGTGTCGTCTGACTGATCACTTTCTGCATTTTGTTTGTGGATGGGGTCCAAAACAAGTTGTGCATTTGTGTGCAAACCTGCAATTTCTCCCAAACTGACAGTTTCCCCTGTTGAATTCCCAACAGGTACGAAATCCACTGTCCTGAGCTCTGTTCCCATTATAGGACCCTCTTTTTGATAATCATATGCATTATTAAAAGTCTGCCCTACAGACAACTTGGGCTTCTCATGGGTCGCTACATATATCAACCAAAGTTCCATATCATCATCGCCCCAGGCGGATGTTGGGGAACGAGCTTTCCTGAGCCTAAACTGCTCATCATATGTGACCCCGCCAGTTCCGGACCCTCTTTCAGCAGCCAAACGTACGTTATACATGTATTTAAGGTATTCATGTCCCTTGTTAGGCCATTTTTCTAGCATTACCCCCATATAGATAATGAAGGCCGAAGTCCACACATGTATGTTGTTAATGGGAGACTGTTTTTGCTGTACAACTGTGAGTTGTCCCCCTTTAATCGTTAGCTCGCTACTGTATTGTGGGTCCGAAACTAACTCTTTTGCAGACTTTAACAGCAAACTGAGCTCAATATAATCACCTGCCCATATCTTCTCCTTAATTTTCTGAGGAATGTGGGACCCAACAGAATCATGCATACTTGCAACTTGCAAAGGGGATTGTTCTACTTGCAAACTGCCCAGCGGGGGAGTAAATGATCCCACCCTGATTGGCAATTCTGAGATTTGTGAACCTTGAGCATTAAACGTACCCGTGGGTCTTTGATCAGACCCTGTGCGCTAATTAATCACAGTCTCCTCTGAACGTTGACCATTCTGGATGGAAACCACGCTATGGCTTGGTGTGGATTCCTCACATCTCTGTTGTCCTGGTTGTTGAGTAGCATGACTCAGAAACTGGTCTGTGCCGACTGCAGTCTGTCGTTGAAATGTACCCACTTGTATATCCATGCTTGACGCACTCGCATTAGAATTAGGATGGGCAGGGTGTGTCGTGTCTGTATTTTGTCTTATGTTTTGCCCAACGTCTGTATCTGAGACATGACGTCAGAAACGGCATGGCTGGCCCGACTCGGTCCTGCTTGATTTTGCTTTGGCCTTCTATTTGCTGCTTTTGGTCTCTTGTTTGCAATATTTCCTGTGTCATCGGGTCTCCTGGGAGGGTTCCTCCGTCTTTTTGCGGGCTTCATTTTTATGAGAGTCGTGGATGTTGATGGATTATTCCTTTTTTGCGATGGAAATTGGTGTCGATTCAAAATTTTGAAAACAGCATGTGACGTCACAAGGTATAAGATAATGTGATAATGAAGTTCCGAGAGGATATAATTTAATTCCGGAATTTCGTTCACATTCATTAAAGCTGTTTATCCTTAAGTGATAAACATAATTATCATATTTTATTAAAATAACAAAATAAATCAGTTTATTACATAATGACTGTAATTATCCATACGTTAGCTAAGTAAAGTCTAAAAGTCAATAAATAATGGTGTTCACCTGCTGAAAGTGATATTCACCTGGTGACGTCATAAGCCTTATAGTATATGTAATAAAACAATTACAGACTTTTCCATGGTTCTTATCTGTAAAACATGAACCCCGTGTAATCCGTGGACACCGATTGCAAGGCAGTGACCGTTTTTAATATGGTCATTGAATTGAGATCTCGCATACACGGATTACATATACAATATTCAGAATGTGAGTACTGATACTTAAAGATATTTTAATATTTTTTTTTATAAAAAACGACAACTTTTTGTACATCTGCACATGACATAAAGATAGCATGCCTTTCATTTTACCTTCACTGGGGTTTGTAGTATAATAAGTCGGTATATACGTAAGTCTGAGTTTTTTATTTCAAGATGTTCACATTTAAATAAAAAGTGAAATGTATTTCCAATACCTGATATACAAAGATCACACGTTCTATTTTCTTAGGAATATTGTTTTACATTTCAAAATGGTAGAAGAAATGACCAACGCAAATTACTCAGAATACTAATAACAAATTAGTCTACGAAAATAAAACACAAAAACAAACCAGAAGTATGTGGTCGTGTGTTCTCTTGTATCAAGTATATATCTAGAATCGTGGTTATCTAAGGGTACTCTGGCTTCTTCAACTACTAAAACTTGTCGCCATGATATATGAAATATTGCGGAAAGTGGCGTTAAACAATACTAAAATCAAATCAATTCAATGCAATTAATATGAATGTACTTATATAGTATTACATATTAATAAGAACGCAGCTATCTAAACAGGTAAA
>MJUT01054222.1:23473-39524 GCA_002080005.1 Gigantidas platifrons | reverse complement strand
CAGTTACAAAAAACAAAACAATTAACAATTTCATAGTTTTGCGGAAATACAAAGATATTTTATAAATATAAATAAATTTTCATTTCCTTCCTTCGAACAGACTATTTGAAGATAAACTGAAATAACACTCTTTTGAATTAACGATATTTTGTGAGACGGACCTGTGATGTATATGTTCAATAAATAATGTAATAAAACATAAAATAACCATGCTCTAGAAAGAGTTCCAAATATTTTATGAAAAATACAGTATAATCGCTTGTTATCGCTTTGTTATCACAGTTACACGATACATCTAATACACAAACACATGATCGCTCATTGTCATGACTTGATACAGGCACTTTCATAAGAAGTAGCGGGGTTGAAATTGGTTTATGTGCCAAAATATCCCTTGGAGTGTAATACATTATATCATAAAAACATCAACATACATGATAAAAAGACATGTAATGGAAACACAGATATAGACGCGTTTCTGGAATAAACTTCATCAGGTAGGATCATAATCAAAAGATTAGAAAGCCAAATAATATAAATGTCTTTGTCAAAGTGCCTTCATATACATGAGGCACGATAACCTTAATTTGATTAATCATTACATTATTTAGGAGCTGTAAAGGAGTAGGGCCACGAGGGCCTCTATCGGCCATGTAAAATAGAAAAAAAAATAAAGACATACACCCGGATTATTTTTATACTAAATGTTACTTCAGATGTTGGGAGTATTAGTCTTAATTTGATATTTGCATATTGATGACGTCATCTGTCAATTCTAACATCCGGAAACAAGCGGAACTTTCAAAATTAACCAAATTTGGTAAACAAAATTAACGATTTGGACAAAATATGTATCGGCCGCATGTCTCGACCAAAATAGTAACACTTGTTTCCGATTGGCAGTTAAATTTAAAGATTTTTTTGTAAACATTATTTTGGTCGACAAGTGCGTCCACATTGCAAATTAAACTTTAGCCTTCGACTTGATCATGCATATTTTCCGGATACTATACGATTACGTTGCGAAAATTACTCGTATGGTAAACAAAACACCAAACTCAACTTTTATACTTATATATCTTTTGAATATTGAAGAAAATTAAATATAGATATATACTATTGTTTAATTACTATCGATTAATTTGGAGACACCTCTGCCACACTGGTGAAATTAGAAATAAATAGCACATGTAATGGAACAGGATAGCCCACGCGACAAATATTGCCGTCTCACTAGAGTGTTCGGCTACCATATTTTTGTTTTGTTTTACACAAATGAAGTTTGAAATATATTACCTAGCTGTTAAAATCATAATATTCGATGGTTTCAAACGTCATTAACCCGATTTACCTCCCTCCCCCCCTCCAAAAAAAAAAGGCCGAAGCACATCTCAAACCTTAAATTATCGTCTTTAAGGACGTGATATAATAAGGCTCATTAAATGAAAAATGAATTACAAGTTTCAAAGCAGAAGTTCAAAAGGGAAACTCCATTTTATTGATTTGTTTTTCGGTTTTGTTTTTTGTTTTAATTTCATCAATTCCACGCTCATGGTCTTTAGAGGTGTCCGAACATTTCCAAGACCGTACTAGGATAGGCCCTACCAGTTTGTATGTGCAATAGTCCATGCCTATACTGACATTACTATAGATCGAGTAACTAGTTCTGAACTACTAAAGATAGAATGATCCAACCATACCAATGCAGTTTTTTTTTATAAAGTAAGTATGTATTATAAGGATATTAAGATAGTATGATATATAAACGATACGCCCGTCAAATCTGGATGAAATAAATATATGAAAACTATGATTAAAAAATATAGACTATAGACCTTACGCAATGAAGAAGATACATGATTAAATAAATATATTAGGCCTATGGTAGATAGCAAAATATTCCGGGCCCCTGCGGAATTTTTTTTCTATCTATCGGTTATTCACAGGTCCGTCAATCCTCACACAATCAGCACGAGAATCGCATGCTTTTACTGCATATTTCGATTGATCTTCATATTTTTTTGCAATATCTCATGTATTCGTAGCGCCTGTGCTATCTCAAATAAATACTCACTGCCTTTGTCTCCAGGTAAATTTATATTTTGAGTCTTTATTTTGTATGAAAGTTTTGCAACAGGAATATCATAGAAGTGTACACATTGCATCAATCATTTTGTAAACATACGACTTAGATTAAAAATAGTGTGTTTAAATATTTATACAAAGGAAATTGAAGCTAGTTTGGAAGTTGTAATTAAAAGCACCATGGGTCAAGTGGAAATGAATGAAGGGATCAAAAAGGGGAAAAGAAGTGCAATGTGAAGCTAGATAAAACATGGTTTGTGATATTCAGTAAGACAAATACAATGTAAAAACTTAATCAAGGAGAAGGTAAAAATCCTAAACAGTTGAAAGACAAAATAAAAGAGGTCCATAAGTTTTATACTGAAAAATGAGTGATTGTTATTTAAAACCATCTTAATTTTCAATGACATGATGATGAGGTCCGCTTGGTACTAGACCAACACTCTGAGTTGGATTTGCATAGTTTAAATAATCTTTATTGCATAAAAAACCCTTTTGGGTATAGCAATACAAACATAAACTAACATTAAACAGACAATGTATATATACATGTATAAACAAATACAACTACCATCGCTTGATAAAAATGAAAGCACCAAAGGTGATTTTAAACGATCGAACATGCTTGCATGTAGATTTTTTGTATGCTATGCACAATTGCAATATATCAGTATACTTCTAGAAAAAGATGTCAAACTTTGAAATAGTAAATTGAGAGCAAACTCCAGAGACATCAATATGTTATTCACATATAGGGGGAACTATTAATATAATTATTGAATAGTGCCAAAAATGGAAAGAACAGTTGGTGTAGGAGCTACTACTATAACATGCAACAACCCAGTTTTACATTCTATTACATTATTATTTTATTTCCCATCAACTGTTTACCAGACACTACATCTGTTTTGAAGGGGAAAGCAAATCAATGTGACAGTCAAAGTGAAATATAGTGCATTTGTGGGTTTAATTTTATACCTTGGAAAAGGGAAATATTTTTCTATATGGGGTCTTTTTCGCGGAAGGGGAATGTGATTCTTGAAAAATTTACAACACTTATTAATAAATCTGACGATGAACTTTTATTTAATGATATACATTGTATATATATATATATATAGCCTTCCAAAGACAACATCCGTGTCCTTTCCATTTTTATCTTTTTTGTTTTGAAGCCAACATCAACATTCAGTTCCCGGGATTCCCTCATCCAATCACGGACACCTACTGGAGTATTATACAGGTTTTTTTCCATTATTTGTGTCCAAGTTTGTTTGCCGGTTGCCCTACATCGATATTTTCATTTCATGCTTATTTTTAGGTTGAACATACTTTAAAAGAATGCATAGTTGACATAAATAGGTCAGCAGTGAGTCAAGGTTAACAGGTCAAAACCTCTTTGGGATTTTCTAGACTTTTCATTAGATAGTACGTCAAACATTAGAACATGTGTTGTCTAAAGCACTTGTTCCCAATCCTAAACAAAATTACGATGGTCGAGAACTAACGACACTGACAAACCAGTTGAATTGTAACCCCAGCGTAGGATATAAATAGACTATATGTTTTAAAATTTATTCTAAAATTAAAAACAGAAAACACACATTTCGGAACAGGACAAAAGTAGAAAGGTACAATTTTTGTACACTTGCTGAAATATTCCTACGCATTTTTTGTTGTACGAAAATCAAAGTCTCTTACATAGTAAACCAGTGTTCTAGCTAGGATTTCAAAAGGGTAGGGTTATACTTCTGAAAAGGACACTTTTATGCGTAAACGTTGGATGAAAAAGGGCACTTTAATGCGCAGAGCTTCTATAGCTACCGAGTTAATATGGTCAGTACTTGATTCGTGCTCTTTAGTTTTATCTAGTCTTAGTGACACACATCCTGTTGTAGCCCATACATTTTTCACATTGTGTCTGGTACACAAGAAACACTTCATACTATTTTCAACACACTCAAGCCATGGTCGATTTAACTTCCAATTGTTATCAAAGCCCACTTTGTGACCACTATGTCTTTTTATAGGAGTGTCAGAATCAGTTAATTTTCTATTTAATGGGTTAATCTGTGGTTCATTTACTTAAAAAAATAAAGATTGTTGCCTAGAAAAATATGAACTGCAATCCAAAGTAGAACAAAATTTGATATAATTGATCTTAAATTTTTTTTATACCAATGTTGTAAAGTTTTTCAAAATATCTGTATTGTAATGGATGTCTATTTACGCATGTGTGTTATTACTACAGGTAATGTATAGAACTGGTTGTTGCTAAATATTGTCTTTGTTTCAGTTTAATTAGACAGGGTTTTATTTCAGATTAAACTTAAGTGATTTTATTGTGTTTTGATAATAAAATAATGTAAATGGCATATTAGATTTTGTTAATTTTGATTTGTTTCAAGTAAAAATGTACAACAAAGGGAAATAACTAATTTTTTATATCGACTTACGAAGTTGAAAAATACGATTTCAAACTTTTGTTTTCCTTTGCCACTTTCTTTCAAACATCTTTTCCGGGAAGGCATTGTGAATGATATGAATTTCAAAGTTCGAATTTTTATAATTACCGTGAAATCTAATCAGAAAATCGATCGATATACGTTACATTAGTTAATGTTCTAAATTTAACTTTGACATATTCAAATTAGATAGGGGGCGCTACAATGTAAACATGAAACAGTTGTTCGAAACGTGAACCAAACTGGCGACATATAAGCGACAAAAAATGAAAACACATATAAAAAGGGCACTTGTGTTTACGAAAAAGACATCCACGTTAGTCACAAAGGGCAGGGCGTCACTCGGACAATGCCGTGCGCTGCAAACACAATATCAATTTCTATAGATATTGAAATATCCATCCGCAAAATCCGCGTTGCAACAAAGAAATACTGATAGATGAGCAAACGTGCATACAAGTACCCGATATTGAGGGGGATTTATAATATATGAATGTTGTATGCATGCTCTTTCTGATATTTAAGTTACTCGCCCTCTTACAATTGACTCTATATGGACTATAGTTTTGTCTGGGCGGAAGGTTGCGACACATGTTGTGTAAAGCAGTGTCTTCCGGTTTACACGAGCGCTAGCATTAAACGATTCGATCGTTTAACAATATTATGTGTTATATGATCTGACCAACGTGGACCTCATATTCGCGCTTCCAATGATCGCTTTATAAAGTTACAAACACTGGGAAAAATTTCTTTATCAGGATTAATAATAATTTTTAACTTTTCAAGGGAATCTAGTTGATTAAAGTGAGGATATTTTGTTTTTATAAAATCAATAAAGACAGGTCTAATATTATCAGTAACTTTACAATCAAAGAAAAAGTGGAATTCGTCATCTAATGTTTTACAAAATTTACAATGTCTTTGATTTCGTGGAATATTTTTGTAACGGCCTAGTTCTATTTCTAAGTTATGATCACTTAAACGAAATTTTGTCAACAATTGACGATTTTTGAAATTTCTTTCTCTTTTTAAATATTCTTCCAGTTTAACATTGGATTTTAATTTACTGTATAAGAACAGTTTTGAAGAGTCATTAATCAAAGAAAGTTTTTCTGTAAGTTGTTTTTCATAATGTTCATAAACAGATGTTTTAAATATTTTTTTTAATAGAGATTTTAGCAATTTTAAATGGCCTACTGAAAGCTTCAAAATCACTTTTATCTATTTCAAATTCGGCAAATATTTCTTTTGCAAAGGTGTACCATGTGAATATGCCATTATCATGCATACATTTATTTAGATCGAATGCCTCTTTTATCAGAGGATTTATTTTATCAGAATGAATGTGTGAGTAATACATCATAAACTCATAACCTGTGTCTTGATAAAAGAATCTAAAGGGAATCGTCCCGGCTCAGTTTTTGCTGCCAAATTGCAAGCAGTTTTTCTAATACCTAAAATGGTTTTACAATATCTGTGATGAATCTTTTCAAAACAAAATTTGTCCCCTAATGAAAATGTATCACAGATGGTACCATGTGACCTAGATCTATTAACAGATTTATAAATTGATAAATAATTTTCCATAAACCAGACTTCACTATTATAATGCAAAATAGGTCTAATTAAAGTATCAAATAATTTACATGACAGATCAGCTGGAACATTAACAAAATTTGACATATATTGTTTTTAAACAAAGAGTACTTTTAGCCCTTTTTTGGACAATTCTTGAATAGCCCTCTTAAAATTGCCTTTTTCTTTATTATCAATAATATTCCCAAGCAAGTTATATTCATATGCAACTGTTAAAGGTTGATCTGTTTAAAAGAATTCCGAAAAAGGAGAATTATTCCTCTGAAAGACCATGATTTTTGTTTTTTTAGTATTTACTGTTAGTTGCCATTTAAATCAATAGTTATCTAGTTTATTGAGAGCTGTTGACCTTTTTGTGACTCTGAAAAAATTACCAAATCATCTGCAAAACAAAGACTATGTATTGACCTTTCCTGAAGATAAAGGGGATCACATGTACTGTCAAAAATAGCATGGAGGTCATTAATGAAATAATTAAATAAAGTGGGACTAAGACTGTCCTTTTGTTTCACTACTCTGTCAATTTAAAAAAAAATGAGAATATTCATTTTCAATCTTCACTGCTGACTGACAGCTCTTATACATGTCTTTAATGACTGTAAATATTTTTAAGCCAATACCATTTTCCATAAGTTTATATAATAGTCCATCGTGCCAAACAAAGTAAAAAGTTCGACGAAGATCAACAAAACATGCAAATATTTTCTTTTCTCTTTTACAAGATATTTAGTTATTAAAGATTTTAAAATAAAGATACTATCAGTTGTTCGATGATTAGTTCTGAAACCAAACTGTTGATCTGCAAATTTATCTTCATAAAACGAAACTAATCTACTATTTAAAACTGCACTAAATCATTTAGCAATACAATTTTGCAATGAGATTCCTCTGTAATTATTAATGTTAAGTTTATATCCAGATTTGTGTATAAGTATAATGAATGATTTCCTCCAATTTGAAGGGTATTTACCTGAATCTAAAATAAAATTAAAAAGTTTTGTTATGGGTTTACAAGTACAGATTCCACTGAATTTACTTATTTCTTTTAAAATTAAATCTGGCCCTGCACTTTAACTAGTTTTCAATTTTATAATGCACCTATTTACTTCACTTATCGTAAATGGTTTATCTGTTATTTCATAATGAGGAATATTATTGCTAGATATTTTATTTGAAATATCACTCTTAGTATTTTTCTTTAATTGTTCATCAAAATCATGTGCTTCACCTTGTGATCTAAAGCAGCAAACTCTACAAGATTATCTTGTATTTAAGATTTTTTAGGAAATTCATCTTCATATTTTAAAGTCTTTAAAGGTTTCCAGTACTGTTTAGGATCTGTTTCTCTTAGATTCATCAATTTATCAAATAGTTTTTTCCTGTGTTGATTTCTTTTTCTTTTTATATGCTTTTTACTCTCTTTACTATATTTAAGAAAATAATTTTTTAACTGAAGGTTAAATGGTTGTTTTATCAAGGCACCACCAAGTAGTATTACAGTTTCCTTTAAGTCTGACAATTCTCTGTCTACCCAGGGTTTTGTCTTACCATTCTTATTTTTCTTAAAGGATTATACTAATTTACAAGAACCCCGAGCAAGGTTTTCCAAAATCTTTGAAAATTGACTTTCTGCTAGCTCAATACCTGTATCATTTTCCTGGAATATATTATTTTCAAAATGAATCATTTCTTCTATAATATTCTGCTCTTCTAAAGTTTGCAGTAACTTATATTTAGATATTCCTTCCCATCTATATGACAATTTCAAAATATTAGGTTTATAATTAGAGTTTTTACCATTTAATAAAATGTTACCTTTGATATGCACAGAAATCTGAACATGATCTGACAAATATGATGGGTCTGAAATCTGAAAACAAATTACAGCATTTATGAGGTCCACATTGACCAGCGCATAATCTACAGTACTAGCACCATTTGCTTTGTAACAAGGATATTACCCAACTTGTCGCCTATATAGCGACCATTTAATATACGGAGTTGGGAGGCAATGCAGAAATCCAATAACTTTTGACCTTGATTGTAAAGCATTTTATCCTGTGAATTTCTAGTAATATTAAAATCACAAATATACTCATCTGGTAGCAGGTCATGCAAAGTATCATTAATATCATTTTCACTTTCAATAAAATCTAATTTATCAGCTATTCGTGCATTCAAGTCGTCAATGACTAGTATATTACCTCTACCTGACAATTGAGAAATTTCACCCTCTAATATAGAAATTTTTTTCTTATAATAAGGAGAGTTTAAGGGTGGAATATAGCAAGCACAGACAAATAAATCCTTTTCAAGACCAAATAAATCTTTTTCTAGTTTAAACCATATTATGTTCTGTGATGTTGTTACATCTTGTAATTATTGTATTCCTTTATGCAATTTTGTTTTATAGAGTATAATTATTCCTCTACTAAATCGCTTAGAGCATTTATGTTTACTTCGACATTTCTGTAATATTTTAAATTCAGATAAATTAAGACTGGAATCAGAACCTTTCCAAGTTTCTAAAAGAATAGTTATATCTTACTTCAGACAGGACATAAATAAATCATCTCTGCATTTGTCTCCCGAACCATTAATATTCCAAGATCCAATTGACAAATTATCAATCATATTCATATGTGATGATGCAAATATAGGTCAAAATTCTAATAAACACATTCAATAATAGTAATTTAAACACTATACATGTAGCAGACATTATGAGAATAAAATCATTAAAAAATTATCCTTTATAAAGTCTACCCAAACACACATATGCGTAATCTCTATAAAAGACATTCCCATTAACAAGATTATTCTCATTCTAATATTTTGACTTTACTTCTGTTTGAATAAATTTTGTTCATATTATTTATATAAAGAAAGAAAACTCTAGTATCGTAATTGCTGAAAATAAAGCATTGCAACTGCTCACAGTAATATATAATCAAATATTTTACCTGCAGTACAAATTGTCATATAAAACTTATATTGAATAACTCTATTATATTAAACTTTATATACCAATGTGTATTTATGATTGTATTCATTCATTGCTAAAAATTAGCTTAACCAAACAAACAAAAAAGAAAAATATATGATACTGTATCAGATATCATTTTATAAATGTTCAACTGCATGTTAACCAATTTGCAATGAATTTCTCAATTTTAAGGTACACTCAGGATGAACAAATATGTCCTTGTATTGCTTCATACTTGTACATGTATATCCAATGCATGAATATTTTGTGCTCTCTTCAGATCATTACTTACATTGATTTACATTTATGTTTTCTCTGACTGTCCATATTCTAACAAAAAAATATAAACCACAGAAACATACTGCATGTTATTTTATTCGATGCTAAGAGAGATAACTCCAACAGATAATATTGAGAATTTGAAATTACCACTGATTGTATGAAATATTCACATTGTATGATACACGCACATGCATGTTTCAATGAAACAAAGTCTTTAAAGACATATACAATGTATGGAAATTCCATTTTCAGTTACTCTTTCTGAATTACATTTTCTACTTTAATTAAAAAAGGTAAGAACAACAAATAAAAAACAACAATTAAGCCAAAAAAAAATAAAAATAAAGTTACCATATTTTTTTGTATAAACAAAATAAAGAATATCATACTATTATTGTATTAAGTTGAATGAACAACATGAAGAATAAGATCTAACATCTGGTCAAATTTTAAGTTTGCTTTTTTTTCTCTTTTTTAACTTCCACCCTTCAAGAGCTAATTTTAATAGTCTCATATTTATATCTTCAGTATGAAAATTAACATCTGGCCTATGATCCCTACTGCTCCAATTACGGTTGTATCGACCATATCCCTTGTCTTGGTAATTTCTGGAATAGTCATCTTGTCCATGCCTTTCATATTGAGAATTTTCTAAATTTCTACTTTGTCTTGGATAATTTTTGTTGTCATTTCTCACGCCAAGAAGTGGATGTATTGCCCCTTCCAGGTTGCGCACATACTGGGCTATTCCGCCATCACTGCTCAGATGAATACCATCAATAAAATGAATCTGGCTTAAATTTTCCGGATACACATACTTTACCCCGTACCTATCACATAAATTGAAAATAATGTGATTGCATTCAACTCTCTTTCTTTCGTAATTGCGATGAGAGACTTGATTTTTGTAAAATCTTGGGAGAATTTCATTTATAATTATCCTGCTTTCTGGTAGAAGTCTTTGTGTATCCAGTAGAAGTTTCTCTAGGGTTTTGTCTCCCTGAATTCTTGTTGTAACCCGAATCATCCCCTTTATGATTTCCTTTACTGCTATCCACCACAGCTTTACTAGTGTTTATCATGTCCTGACAGATATTCTCTATGACCTCTATTTTCTCTTTCACATAAGGATCAAATTTCTCTATAAATTTAGTTTGAAGTATATCAGTGTTTAAAGAACTGTCCTTTTGAGTTTTCGTATCATCAAGTACCCTGTCTATTTTGATTCCGTTAAGTTTCAGTGATTGCTCTATTTTGTCCAACCTTGCATTCATAGTGCAGAACTCTTTATTTGTCCCTTGTATTTCTGATTTTATCTCTTGTTGTGATTCAAGTTTCTCTTTTAAGACTTCAATTACAGAGTTCATACCATCTATTTTCGTACTGTACTCATTATGACATTCAATCAACTTGTTTTCAAGAGAATGAAAAGCACTCATCAGTTGTTGTGTAAATTTACTCTGTTCTAGTATTTCAGATGGTTTATCAGTACCATTTGGTGTAGATTTTACTTCTAAAGCACTGTTCTTTTTACCTGCATTATCCTCAGTGTTAATGCACTTCAGCACAGTATCAGATTCTAATTCTGCAGTATTGTCCATATTTGTGTCTGTAATAATTGAGTCATTAACAGTTTTTAAATAGCTTTGGCTATCTGAGGTTTCATCATTATCATTTCGAGTAAGTATTTTAGCAAAGTTCATTTTTCTTATATTGTTATATATATTTAGCTTTGGGTTATTCCCCTTTAAACAGGTATCTACACACTTTTTGATTTTCTCAAATTATCGTTCGGCCCAGTTTTGACATCCATTTCCTTGTACCAAGCACCTTTTAGTAGAATAATAGATTGTTATGGTGATAAACTTCCACGATTTCTTGTAGATGTGAACTACAGATGTGTCTAATGAGGATGATGGGCTGTTCTCTTCGAACGGTGCTTCCTCATCCTTCAACACTATATCTTTTGGTGATTTATCAAAGTCATACCAGCTTATATTTACAGAGGGGCTTTTCCCTAGATCAATAAAATATCTAGTAATGTTCTCCTCCAATACCAGATATAATGTTTATCTAATTCAAATTCTTGTCGTCACACGTGTTTTGAATGTCGCCAGTAGTTCCTGTCATGCTGACTGCGAGCTCTGTAGAATACGACTGCAGAAATTATTTTCAAGTTGAAATATTGTTAATATTCATGTATATGTCAATAAAAGTAACTTGATGACTCTAAATTTGCATCATTTTCTGATTTACACCTGGTCCAAACAAACTTGTGTGGGCGCAGTCATTACCGGAAGGGCTAGCTCACTGCAACAACAGTCCGCGGTAGACATGTCGCTCCACTTGGACACATTATCCTGATTCCGAGGCAACCAGTCTTTGCTCTTTCTACTTATGTCGTTTGCTTAGCAGAGAAGCAAGAAATATTAATTTTTTAGTCTTTGGTTTGACCCCATCGGGGTCCGAACCCACGATCTACCACACTAGAGGAGAGCACGCTAACAATTACACCACCGATGCGGTTTTTATAAGGAAAAAGTATTCAAAATCATTGTGATGAATACTGAAACATGATTGTCAAGAAGAGTAACTTTGGAAATTTTGAATGTTTATATACAATGTAATTGCAGATTTGCTTTAAATACATATAATTTTTCATGTGTGTTTAACATGTAAATGATACCCTAAACATTTTCATAAACATATTAAATAATTGACATTGCATTTTAGAAATTATTGACAAAAATTATTAATTGCTGGAAAATCCTGAACTGTTTTGTTTATGTTTAGGTTATGATAATGATGAAGCTTTAGGAGCAAAAATGTTACATATCTCAAGACAAATTAATACACTGAGGTGAAGGTGGAATATGAAAACCTGGAGAGGCGTTCTATTATTTGGAAGAACCCTGATAATTGTTCAGATGGCGTTCCACATCTCGACGAGACTGAGCGGCGTAACATTACATGCGGAGTTTACCAGCTCAAACTCAGTTCCAGCTATATGAAGGAATATTTAGAAGGCAATTCTGAGATGTTTGTCCATCAAGAAGATGATCATTTGATACGCGTTCGGTTACAGAATCGCCACACGTCATCCAGGAATATTTGTTATGCATCGAGTACACCTCAGCGGAAGATACCGCATGGTACTGCAAATTTCGAGCAGGAACACGAGTTGTTGGAGTATGCTCTCACATTGCGCCCATCTTGTGGTACTTTGGATAAGGGTAATAACAAAATTACCGAACACAGACCAATCTTCCAAAGGGAAATGCAAAACTCATAAATCAATAAACTGACAAAATCAGTCAACAACCGGGAATCTGGAAAACCGCAATGGCCCTGACTTGGTACAGGCATTTATAAAGAAATGGTGGATTGAATCAGATTTTACAGCGCCAACCTCTCGCCTCCATTACGGTTCAAAGGTTCTGGTTGTCACTAAAACAGCGTTTATAACATTACTGGAAAAATAGATAAAATAGTAGTCAAACAGTACTAAATTCAGATATGCAAGGTACAAGCCGCATATATCTTACGGAGTAAGGAATTGGGGGACACTTAGAAGATGCTAATCATGTGATTGATGACACTGATAGTTTGCAAAGTGTTATGGAGGAATGAGATCCTACCATATTGTTAGGAACACCTGATATTATAATAATGAGATTTAAATGCATAAAATTTACATCGTTTATCCAAATGTCCTCGAATTTAGCCATTGTTGTCCATCGTGATTGTCTGGTTATTCGGTATTTTATTAAACCTTATTAGGATGACGTCATTTGTACATCTTTTTTGAAATAGTATTTGGAGGGAGAAACAGAGATAATAGGATTTAAAATGTTACGTTTAAATCCCTTATCGCATGGGCTCATATAATTTGGTCCGCTATCATGCTTTGGTAAATTGTTTTAATTTTGGTAATTGTTCAGATTATCGATTTCTTATTGATTGAATTACCCACAATCCTTTTTGTGCTTGCTGAGAATCGAAGAAGACGGTGACTATCTACTTCAAAAACCCACCCTCCCTTGCCCTTACTTTTGGAGGGATACTGCTCTTTGTTTATGTATTTGCAGGCTGATGTGTGTATATGTCAGTATGTGCAGTTCCGGCTGTAGGACCAGACAAAGCCTTTTTCATGCACAACTTGTGAAGATGTTTGGAGAATCCGCATGATTGGAAATTGGAGAAACAGCCATTTTGATACTTTCCGTCATTCTAGTCCTTACTTCATGTGTAGTTGTGAACTTACAGTTTCTTGAAGTACTATAACATCTTCCAGTCTTGATTTTTAACTGTGATGGCTAATTTTCTACTTCACTTTGATACTATAATTTCAGTTGAGAGACTTTTAATTCTGACCGATTTCGCTGCGCTTTGATAACATATTTTCGATTAATAGACTTGTTTACTTCTATGATAGCATTAGCCTCTGATTTCCAGGGTTAATCGCTTATTTAATATTTACCCGTTCACTATATGATCTGCCACCTTACACATTGAATTTAACATTTACCTCCGATATCCAGGGTTAATTACTTCCGTTTAATTTCTGCATATTGTCATATATTTAAGATTGCTTGCATTAGCCACTGATTTCCAGGGCTAATTGTTATCCGACAGTCATCATTTTTCATCTACGATCTGCGATTGGAACATATTCGGCGATCAGCATGGATAAACAAAGATTCAATTTAATCATTTTCAGGTCAAATTTTAATCATATGACATTTTACTCAATTTACAAATTATCTAGTCATATTCAAATTTAACAATTGTAACTTGTGAATAAATTGCTGGGGCCATTTGTTGTCAAACCCTTATTGATTGTTTTGTGTTTTATGAGGGCATCTGGAGATAATGATTATATAACATGTATTTGTTTTTTTGTTTTTTTTGTTTTTGCAGTTGAAATAATTCTAGTAATAATTCACATCACAAGTATTAGTACTGCTGTTCAGGTTTTATATTTTGTTATATTTAAACAGCTTTTAGAGTAGATGTGGTAATTTATTTATTATACCAAATAATACAATTTAAGCTCAATAAATTGTATATGAAGTAAACAATTGTCTACATACATCCATATTTTGCAGATCAAAATGTTGCAAAATAGCTCAATAAAGCTGATTTAATATTTTTCATAAAATTATCTTCTTTTTTTTTCTTATCAAAAAGTGTACTCTTACCCCAAAATGTAGTATTTAGGTAAAAAGGTAAAAGGTAAAATATATTTAGGTTTAAAAATTTCAACATCATACACAAGTGTTTAAAAATTTCTCGTTAAGTTAAAAATAAAACATAAAACTGCCATCTTTAACTGAAACTTTAATCCACCAATTGTAGCTGCTGAGAACTTTCTCACCAAGGATAGCCCATGAAAGCCAATGGGGTCCTTTATAAGTATCAGTTTAAAGTGGACATTAAAAGATCAACATGAGCGGGTAGAGGGATTACTTAATTTTAAAATAAGTACATTATCTATGAAAATATATATGTATATATAATTGTCATTATTATGATATGACACGTCTTTCCCGTTCTTCACTGGTATGTATCAGGTGGCACTTCATTCTTTTTTAAATCTTTGCAAATCATTGATGAATTTGATCGAATCGGGTAGAGAATTCCAATCATGGATTCCATTGTAGTAAAATGTTGTTGATTCGATGCCTTTAATTTTTGGTGTAACATAATTAATCTGACTTGATCTAGTATTATGGGCATGATGTTCATTAATTTTGATGAAATTATTTTTCAAATAAGAAGGTCAGGTATCATAATAGATTTTATGAGCATGGTTCAATCGAAGCTGTTTTACTCTGTTTTCAACATTTAAAAATCCTAGACTAGATAATTCAGCTTGCTTTATACTAGTTCTTGGGCCCATGCTTTTGATGAATCTAACTGTTTTGTTTTGTGCCACTTGCAGTTTGTTTTTTAAAGCACGAGTTATACCAGCGTACCAGGAGAAACAAGAATAATCAAAATGACATTGAATAAGTGCCATACTTAAAGTTTTCCGCGTTTCGGCAGAAAGACAATTTGCCTTTCTATACATAAACCTCAACCGGGAATTAACCTTTTTAATAATAGAGTTAGCTGTTTTTTCGCTAGACAGGTTTTGATCAATGTCAATGCCTAAATATTTAACACTATTTTGTGAATTTATTATATGACCATTACAGTTAATTTGAAATTCAGTTACATTTTTTAATTTTCTCTTTGGACCAAAAAGAATGCATTCTGTTTTACCAAGGTGGAGAGAAAGTTTGTTGTCAACGAGCCATTCACTACAGGATTCGAGTTCTTGACCAAGTTTTTGAGAGATAAATTCAGGATTTTTATGAGAAAACATAATAGTACTGTCATCTGCGTACAGAAGTAATTTACAGTCTGAGTTAATTCTTATGGACATATCATTGACATAACAAAGGAAAAGTAAAGTACCTAGAATATTTCCCTGTGGAACACCACAGCTAATGTTTGCTGGGTTGGATTATGTGCCATTAACATTAACCAACTGTTGTCTGCCTGTTAAATACGATTCAAACCATTTAATGTTAGATACTCCCATCGCTTGAAGCTTGTTGCAAAGAATTTGATGATCGACCGTATCGAATGC
>MJUT01054222.1:0-21029 GCA_002080005.1 Gigantidas platifrons | reverse complement strand
TTATAATTATCCTGCTTTCTGGTAGAAGTCTGTGTGTATCCAGTAGAAGTTTCTTCATACTATCTGCTATCTCCTCAGGCTCAGATTCTTCCAGATCATTTGTTCCTATTTGATAAACAATATTTGCTGAATCGAGCTTTCCTGATTCTAAGAATTCACTTGCTCCTCTGATTGTCTTATCATGGAGGGTTGTTATATTTACCCTTTCAAAACGGTACATCAGCTTCCTTTTCAGTTCCTTAACAACCAAAGATCCAACAATCCAGAGGTGATTCCCATTCGGAGCATTTCCTGTATTATTTAACCCATTTTGTTGTTCATTTCGCTTTTCTCTAGGGTTTTGTCTCCCTGAATTCTTGTTGTAACCTGAATCATCCCCTTTATGATTTCCTTTACTGCTATCCACCACAGCTTTACTAGTGTTTATCATGTCCTGACAGATATTCTCTATGACCTCTATTTTCTCTTTCACATAAGGATCAAATTTCTCTATAAATTTAGTTTGAAGTATATCAGTGTTTAACGAACTGTCCTTTTGAGTTTTCTTATCATCAAGTACCCTGTCTATTTTGATTCCGTTAAGTTTCAGTGATTGCTCTATTTTGTCCAACCTTGCATTCATAGTGCAGAACTCTTTATTTGTCCCTTGTATTTCTGATTATATCTCTTGTTGTGATTCAAGTTTCTCTTTTAAGACTTCAATTACAGAGTTCATACCATCTATTTTCTTACTGTTCTCATTATGACATTCAATAAACTCTGTTCTAGTACTTCAGATGGTTTATCAGTACCATTTGGTGTAGATTTTACTTCTAAAGCACTGTTCTTTTTACCTGCATTATCCTCAGTGTTAATGCACGTCAGCACAGTATCAGATTCTAATTCTGCAGTATTGTCGATATTTGTGTCTGTAATAATTGAGTCATTAACAGTTTATAAGTAGGTTTGGCTATCTGATGTTTCATCATTATCATTTCGAGTAGGTATTTTAGCAAAGTTCATTTTTCTTATATTGCTATATATATTTAGCTTTGGGTTATTCCCCTTTAACAGATATCTACACACTTTTTGATTTTCTCAAATTATCGATCGACCCAGTTTTGACATCCATTTCCTTGTACCAAGCACCTTTTAGTAGAATAATAGATTGTTATGGTGATAAACTTCCACGATTTCTTGTAGATGTGAACTACAGATGTGTCTAATGAGGATGATGATGGGCTGTTCTCTTCGAACGGTGCTTCTTCATCCTTCAACACTATATCTTTTGGTGATTTATCAAAGTCACACCAGCTTATATTTACAGAGGGGCTTTTCCCTAGATCAATAAAATATCTCAGGAGTAATTCAAATGCTTGTCGTCACACGTGTTTTGAATGTCGCCAGTAGTTCCTGTCATGCTTACTGCGAGCTCTGTAGAATACGACTGCAGAAATTATTTTCAAGTTGAAATATTGTTAATATTCATGTATATGTCAATAAAAGTAAATTGATTACTCTAAATTTGCATCATTTTCTGATTTACACCTGGTCCAAACAAACTTGTGTGGGCGCAGTCATTACCGGAAGGGCTAGCTCACTGCAACAACAGTCCGCGGTAGACATGTCGCTCCACTTGGACACATTATCCTGATTCCGAGGCAACCAGTCTTTGCTCTTTCTACTTATGTCGTTTGCTTAGCAGAGAAGCAAGAAATATTATTTCATAGTCTTTGGTTTGACCCCATCGGGGTCCGAACCCACGATCTACCACACTAGAGGTGAGCACGCTAACAATTACACCACCGATGCGGTTTTTATAAGGAAAAAGTATTCAAAATCATTGTGATGAATACTGAAACATGATTCTCAAGAAGAGTGACTTTGGAAATTTTGATTGTTTATATACAATGTAATTGCAGATTTGCTTTAAAGACATTATAATTTTTCATGTTTGTCTAACATGTAAATGATACCCTAAACATTTTCATAAACATATTAAATTATTGACATTGCATTTTAGAAATTATTGACAAAAATTATTAATTGCTGGAAAATCCTGAACTGTTTTTTTATGTTTAGGTTATGATAATGATGAAACTTTAGGAGCAAAAATGTTACATATCTCAAGACAAATTAATACACTGGGGTGAAGGGTGGAATATGAAAACCTGGAGAGGCGTTCTATTATTTGGAAGAGCCCTGATAATTGTTTAGATGGCGTTCCAGATCTCGACGAGACTGAGCGGCGTAACATTACATGCGGAGTTTACCAGCTCAAACTCAGTTTCAGCTATATGAAGGAATATTTAGAGGGCAATTCTGAGATGTTTGTCCATCAAGAAGATGATCATTTGATACGCGTTCGGTTACAGAGTCGCCACACGTCATCCAGGAATATTTGTTATGGATCGAGTACACCTAAGCGGAAGTTACCGCATGGTAATGCAAATTTCGAGCAGGAGCACGAGTTGTTGGAGTATGCTCTCACATTGCGTCCATCTTGTGGTACTTTGGATAAGGGTAATAACAAAATTACCGAACACAGAGCAATCTTCCAAAGGGAAATGCAAAACCCATAAATCAATAAACTGACAAATCAGTCAACAAACGGGAATCTGGAAAACCGCAATGGCCCTGACTTGTTACAAGCATTTCTAAAGATTCCGGTTGTCACTAAAACAGCGTTTATAACATTACTGGAAAAATAGGTAAAATAGTAGTCAAACAGTACTAAATTCAGATATGCAAGGTACAAGCCGCATATATCTTACGGAGTCAGGAATTGGGGGATACTTAGAAGATGCTAATCATGTAATTGATGACACTCATAGTGAGCAAAGTGTTATGGAGGAATGAGATCCTACCATATTGTTAGGAACACCTTATATTATAATAATGAGATTTAAATGCATAAAATTTACATCGTTTATCCAAATGTCCTCGAATTTAGCCATTGTTGTCCATCGTGATTGTTTGGTTATTCGGTATTTTATTAAACCTTATTAGGATGACGTCATTTGTACGTCCTTTTTTAAATAGTATTTGGAGGGAGAAACAGAGATAATAGGATTTAAAATGTTACGTTTAAATCCCTTATCGCATGGGCTCATATAATTTGGTCCGTTATAATGCTTTGGTCAATTGTCTTAATTTTGGTAATTGTTCAGATTATCGATTTCTTATTGATTGAATTACCCACAATCCTTTTTGTGCTTGCTGAGAATCGAGGAAGACGAGCAAATTCACGAAGACTATCTACTTCAAAAACCCACCCTCCCTTGCCCTTTCTTTTGGAGGGATACTGCTCTTTGTTTATGTATTTGCAGGTTGATGTGTGTATATGTCAGTATGTGCAGGTCCGGCTGTAGGACCAGACAAAGCCTTTTTCATGCACAACTTGTGAAGATGTTTGGAGAATCCGTATGATTGGAAATTGGAGAAACAGCCATTTGATACTTTCCGTCATTCTAGTCCTTACTTCATGTGTAGTTGTGAACTTACAGTTTCTTGAAGTTCTATACCATCTTCCAGTCTGGATTTTTAACTGTGATGGCTAATTTTCTGCTTCACTTTGATACTATAATTTCAGTTGAGAGACTTTTAATTCTGGCCGATTTCGCTGCGCTTTGATAACATATTTTCGATTAATAGACTTCTATGATAGCATTAGCCTCTGATTTCCAGGGTTAATCGCTTATTTAATATTTACCCGTTCACTATATGATCTGCCACCTTACACATTGAATTTAACATTTACCTCCGATATCCAGAGTTAATTACTTCCGTTTAATTTCTGCATATTCTCATATATTTAAGATTGCTAGCATTAGCCACTGATTTCCAGGGCTAATTGTTATCTGACAGTCATCATTTTTCATCTACGATCTGCGATTGGAACATATTCGGCGATCAGCATGGGTAAACAAAGATTCAATTTAATCATTTTAAGGTCAAATTTTTATTATATGACATTTTACTCAATTTACAAATTATCTAGTCATATTCAAATGCAACAATTGTAACTTGTGAATAAATTGCTGGGGCCATTTGTTGTCAAACACTTATTGATTGTTTTGTTATGATGAGGGCATCTGGGGATAATGATCATATAACATGTATTTGTTTTTTTATTATTTTTTTTTTTGCAGTTGAAATAATTCTAGTAATAATTCACATCACAAGTATTCGTACTGCTGTTAAGGTTTTATATTTTGCTATATTTAAACAGCCTTTTAGAGTAGATGTGGTAATTTATTTATTATACCAAATAATACAATTTAAGCTCAATAAATTGTATATGAAGTAAACAATTGTCTACATACATCCATATTTTGCAGATCAAAATGTTGCAAAATAGCTCAATAAAACTGATTTAATATTTTTCATAAAATTATCTTCTTCTTTTTTTCTTATCAAAAAGTGTACTCTTACCCCAAAATGTAGTATTTGAATTTAAGACAAATTGTAAATGATATAAATAACGTTTACATCTTGCCATACTTTGCAGTTGCCAATGCTAAAAAATGATCAAATGAACTTAATTACAACTTTTTTGAGAAAAATTATTTAATTTTGTATAAAAATGTATTTTTTACCCTAAAATATTGTAAATAATCTGAAAAATGTAAATAAAGTAAACATGTGTCTATATACCTCCATAATGATCAGTTTGAAATATTGGGAAATGTTAAAATGAGCTAAAAAAAATATGATAAATATTTTCCAAAAATCTGGGTTTTTTTTACTCAAAAATGTAATTTCTCCCAAAAAAATACTGTGTTTTAACAATTAGATTGTAAATATTTGTCAACATAGTCATATTATCAACAGTTCCGCTTATTTTTAAATGTTGAAAAGCGATGTTAGAAAATTTAAAAAATATTTACCTGAAATCTGTGATTTTCATTAAGAAATTACTATTTTTACCGAAAAAAGAGTCATATTTCATGTTGATATTAACAAAAATATACCATTAATCAAAAATTACTTGGAAATAAACCTTATTCATTATGCATTTTCATTATTAGTTGTTCTTTTTATTTATTATTGAAAATGTCCAGAAATTTTGGATTTTTCATCGAATGTTAGTTTTTTGGCCCCAAAATTTACAATAATGCTGAAATGAGCTAAACAATCACATTTAGCAATAGTATCAAGCATATATTAGCAGATTATGACGAAAAAATATCTGTTTTGAAGATAGGGCCGAATTCCACCCTTCGTGGCCCTACTCCTTTCAATATATATATAGGAAATAAGTTATGTATGTGTCGGAACACTAACTATTAGGAAATGACATCTTTGGATACTCATAGTACATCAACAGAGCTATCGACCCAGGGATAGACATAAAAACGTGGGTTTCGGACTTTACTGCGCATTTTGTTCTTACAGGTGATAATATGCAATCCAGAGAAACTGGCAACATTGGGCACAAAAGACACAGGACGAAGACAAACAAAGCAAAAACACAAGATACAGAAAACTAAAAAGTTGACCAACACAAATACATGTAAAAACCGGGGGTGAATCCAGACGCCCGTGAAGGGAAAGCAGTTCCGTCCTTCCACAGGACACCACCATGCCAATCATGCCGTCAATACGTATTAGACACAACTATGCATAAACAAACACAAATAATGCAAATAAAACATGAGCCCTCCTACAAAAAACTGGAGATAAATAGGAACCAAGCATCGTTTTCATGTGGACATCGCAACAATTGATAAGGCACGTTATTAGCATTTTCCATAATCATTATACGCAATTGTTTACTGGAATACATTAGTTTCAAATAACTTTTCGTGATAATATGCACACATGTTTACTAGTAACGTGTCCATTACACATGCAAATGTAAAGTTCGGAACACACGTCACTTGTCAAGTGGCCACAGGGTTGAACGACTTATTCGAAGTTTTTAATTCTACAAACAACACACATCATCTTTTGTTTCAATTCTGCATTTTCATTCTTTAGTTTTTCTACCACTGGAAGATAAAGGGTTTAAAATATTAATCAACTCCAAATGGGACACGAACTATATACGATAATAATGTAAATCTAATAAAAGAAAAAACAATAGAGGCAAAATCGACACCCTTAATACACATATACATGATCAGATATTTACAGATACTGTAATACTGTAAGTGGAGGGTTTCATCTAATTTTATGGACCAATGATTTCCGTCTTAGTGAAATAATGCACTATGCTTACTAGTATTTTAGAATTGCACTTTGATTATATAATATTTATCTTCAAATTTGCAACCACAAAAATTCTAAATCCTTTGGAGTTTAATATTTTGAGGTATATGAAACGCCTACACATGTGTGACATGATAAGTTTAATTCAGTGTATTTTTAAATTTGTTCAGAAAGTATGACACAAAATAATGCTACTACCTTGTTGATTGTAATCGTACTGTTCCTATGGTGATCTGACAACCAACAATTCATGGCCTCCTGTTGAAGGAGAATTATTGTTTTCTGTTGTAGATGTACTTGCTTTTACTGTAGAAGATGCAGATTCACTGCTTACTGTTATAGGGTATGTAGATCCTGTGTCAAGATTTGGGTCATTCTCTTTGCGTATTGATGGGGTTGAATTCTGTCTGGTTGGGACGGCTACTGTAATTTCTAAAAGATAATACACCTTGTTTAATCACTTCCCTAAATAAAATCTTGTATTTGTGTTTGACTTTCTTTCAAATAAAATATAGTTCACACTAAATAAAATCAGCAATCAATTTGAAAAACTGACAGCTATGAACAAGCTGCAAAACTGTTTCATTCAAAATGATTTGAACAAGTGATAATCAATATGGTGTATGTATAACGAAATACCGGAATACAACTGAAATATTGTTGAACGTGGCGTTAAATACCATAAACATAAGTATCTAATGGAATTAGCATGAATTATAATTGATAGTATTTGACAAATAAATAAAACTAACTTCTGATATCCCCTTTGGAAATCCAAACACGGACGTACATTTGCACTTGAAGCCAATGAGATCAGCACTACTAGGTGACCATTAATAATGTGAGGGTTATAGTGCTTAACGTCACTTTCAACAATATTTCCGTTGCATCGTGGCGGTCAGTTTTAAGGGAATAGAAAACTTGAGTACCCGGAAAAACATATCCACCTGTCGCCAGTCATTGACAAACTTTAGTGTCACTAATAACTTGATACAAAATATAGATATGATACCATAAATTATGCTTAATATTTTAACATTTGACACCAATGGTCAACATTCTACACGGCTTTATGACCAAAGAAGCGACAATAGTTTTACCACTACACATTTCCCGTAAACTAGTATTATACCAACCGCCTGCGTATGGAGTTTAATTTTCACACCTCAACCGCTACATGTACTCTCAATCAGTTTATATTCTGACTTTTGTCAACGTCACCGTATTCTGAGAACTAAACTATAAAATCAAGAGTGTTTAAAGAATCGGCTCATTCTGTCCCTCAAAAATCGATTTATCTTATCTTTCACCTATATATAATCAATAAATGAAAGTATGAAATTATCCAACACATTACCGTAATATATACTCAAAGTTTGGCATTTCATATAAATGTAAAATATATATAATTTGAAACTTTCGTAGTGACATTACTTCAAATTTAACTTACGGATCCCGTTTTCATTGTTGACATCCTTTGCATTGACTTCACCGAAGTCAAGTACCTCTTCCGTCTCCGTTTCAGCTGGCCAATAATTGTCAGCCGTGTCTTAAATTAACTAAAGTAATATATATATATATGTGTGTGTATATGTGTGTGTGTGTGTGAAAACATTTCATTTTGTCATTTTATAATATAGAATTATTTAATATGCACCACTTGTTAAGAGTGTCGTAATTCAGGCACCATTAACACCAAGCACAATTTAGGTATGAACTTTTCTAACAACCACAACCACCTTTTCAGTAATATTTATATTATTAAGGAACTGTATATTGTAATAACAAATATATATAATAAACCATGCCAGTGTCGAGACTGAATTATGTGAGTGCATACACTCGTGATGGTAATAGTCGATCAGCGTATGTATTGATCCAGTGATATTGATACAAACGTAGATGTCTAAGAAGAGTTTGAAGATACCACAGGGGTAATCATAATCCATAAATCGAAGAAGAACAGACAACAGTATGGCCAAAAGTAAAAGTACAAAAGGACGAACAACGATCTACAAAACATACACATACTCCACTAAAATCCGCGGATGAACCCAGGTGCTCCAGAAGGGTAGGCAGTTTCTGCTCCACTATTGGCTACCCTACTTTTGAATATTGCTCTTAGAATAGCAGAATTTCTTAACAAATATTTCTGAAGTTTAATTTAATTCAAATAAAAATAAAGCAGTATCTGCTTGCAATCAAATCAAGTTATTGTATAATGCCCTTAAAATGACATAGTAATATTAAACTGATATACGAATTTATTTAAATATATTTCAGAATTGAATCAAATAAAAAATGGATATGTTTCCATCAAACAATTATTCAAAGAACTTACATTATATAGCTTTAATACTTGACCACGTAGAAATGAATAAAGCCAACTGATTCACCTTTTGCTTAGATAGTAAAATTTAGCTAGAAACCAGACACCATATAACTGATGACAAAATAGTTGATATCTGTAAGCAACACCTTAAGATAGACATAACCGCAGATGATATCAATAGATATCAGATAATCTGTAAAATCCACCATGAAGGTTCTTGCCAGCTTATTTGTGGCTTCCGTAACTGGAAGATAATCGAATTTTTAAGCAAAAGAAACAACTTTAATCGAACGCTAACAAAATTGATATCACTGAAGATCTAATAAGGTACATACAGCAACTTGTGTCCAAAATACAAATAGAGCGAAAGGAGAGAAGAATATATTCCTTCTGGACAAATGATTGGCGAATTTTTCTTAAGAAAACATCAAACTCACCAAAAGTCCTGATAAAACGCGTCGAAGATGTTTACTCTACAATAAACAATTAATTATACACCACATTCTTTAATCTATTACATGTCTAACTTTTAATTACACAATGGAATGAACTATTTTCCAAAATAAAAATAAAAATGTTTTATATTTAAAGAATTTGATACTTTTTTATTCATGTTGCATCATTATTTATTTATTTATTTTTGGTATTGGTTTGAAATAAATATTGCTTAATGCCAGCTTAATGCCAGCTTAATGCCCAGCATTTGTGTAATGATAATAAAATAGATATTTTTTGTTTCAGAAAGAAATGGACTTTAACACAATAATATTATTTTAATTATTCATTGTCTTTTTGTTGTACAGTATTCATGTATGTTTTATTCACATTTACTTTTTTGTTGATATTTTGTTTTGGTGGTTTATTTGTATACCAATCAATCGTTTGCGGTGTTCATACATCGATCATATTTATTGTAAAAATAAATCAATTATACCACTGTTGTAAAACGATATTTGTTTGGTTAAGAAAAATGTCACGACTTTGTTTAATGAACAAACACATTAGCTTTACGGTCAAAATTAAATGTCCTGTGCACGTATACATATGATACGATAATATAGAAGATGAGTTACGCAAACACGTTTATAACACAAATAATAAAATTCTAGAAATTGTCTCACGAAAATCAACTAGTCAAACCAGTCATTTACGAAATATAATTACAATCATGATTATAAAATGTTAATAACAAGATTATTTTATTCTCTATCAATCGGAAGAAACTTGGAAACAGATTTGCTTTTTTTTTCAAATACAATTTTTCAAGGTTGTGCATTTATTTAAATAAAACATGACAACGGAATGAAAACACTACGAAAGCCCAGAAGGATCATTCGAGATTCAAGATTCGAAATTCGAGATTCAATATCTGAAATTCGAAATTCGAGATTCGAAATTCAATATCTAAGACAACCAATCAAGAGAAAGCTTTTAAATTAAGAATTGTTAATGGCCAATGAAATGTCTTTTAACATAATTTCATACAGAACAAACTAGAAGGGGAAAAAAACCTTTTCATTATATGAAATAAGTTCATTCATAAACAGAAATAAAAGAACAAACAAACTAAAATCAATAATAAATAATTGAAAACAACAGGTAGGTTTGTTTGTTTATAAACTGCACTAGTCTATTGCAGTTGGGAATGTTGAAATATGCAATGTAGTACCTTATGCCTTTTCAAATGGTTATTTATTTTGGGGGTCCCAATGGAATATATGTAAGAAGAAGAAGAATTAAGAAGAATTTTATTGTCCAATAGAGGGCCCACAAGGGGCAAAGTCATTACAGTGATTCATAAGCAATAACATTAACAATTATAAATATATGTATATATCATAAAATATCATTATCGTGTAGCTAGAGTTCAAGTTTTTGTCAATTCCATCATTTCATCTGGAGATATCTTATTACACTCGAAGATATTATTATACACTTCTGCCAAGTTTATTAGAATGTTAAGTTATTTACAAAGACAGTCTATGAAACAAGCTAGTTGAGAGAGAAATCTCTTATCTTGCCCCCTCTTCGTCTAATTATAAAATGCTGATAAAGCTGTCATCATCTCAATGTGACCTCTGTGTCATAACATCTGCTTTGAAAGTGAGGGGTTTTCCTGATAATAATTTTGTATACTAACAAGATATATTTATAGCATTGCACATTCGACAAACAAAGATTGCAAAACAAAGAAATATTTCACTGATCTTTTTAATATTTTAACACTCTTATTAAGTAAATATTTTAGGTAATTTTCATAGCTATGTATTTGCCAAAATTTGTATGCACATAAAATAAGTAAATATATATAGATTTTTTAATTCGTTTATAGTGTCTCGTATTCGTTTAATAATGGCTGGATATTGATTGTTTTATATGTATATATTTTTATTATGATGATGATGTTTTATGACAATCATTATGTGAAGCTTTAATAAACAATTTTCTTATATATCTTTTCTTATGTATATATTGCATCATCATATATCACAGGCGCACGTTTAATACAAAAACAAAAACAAAAACAAAAACAAACAAAAACAACCCCCATGCACTACACTATTAAACGCGCCTGTGTCATATATATATTAAATTTCTATTTTCATTCAGAAAGACTAGTGTAGTTATTTATAGTTCATTCAGATGACTATATTTAATTTGAAACTGATCAAGTTACAGTTGTGGTGGCTGTAGAAGTTTATATAACTGAGAGGTTTAACAGATAAAGAAGGATAAAGAGGTGACAAGGGCGTGGTCAAAAGTGTGAGGGTGGCGGGAGAAGGGGGGAGGGGGCAAAACTATGTTTGCCACCACGTTTTTGGCCACTATTAAGAAAATCCGAATTTTTACCATGAGAGTAAAAATGTTCAGGAAAAATAGGTGTAAGAGTATGTTTCGACGACAGGAATGACTTTTTTCTTGCTTGTTAGTTTTGAAAAGTACATGAATTGATAACGCAATAAACAAATGCAAATTTCTTAGTTCAAATATAATACTTTGAAGTAAGAAGAATTTCGTAGCTTTGCAAATAAATGTATAATCTATTGCAGATGAACGTGACTGATGATCGATTTATCATTAGCTAGCACCATTCGTCGTTTTCCTGTTTCTCCAATACAATTTCGTCCATCTGATTGAACTGCCATAGGGGATCATTTTAAAACACATTATGTTAGGCAGTTGTAGTGATGGAATTGAAGAACAAAATACGCTTTATCCCCCCCCCCCCATTTTTTTCCCCTGATAAAACCAAATTATTTACGAAAGTCGATTTATTTCTGCAATGTTCACAATTAAGGTAGCACTAGAGGCAAAATGGCATTTTTAATCAAATTTGCTTTTCTTGCATTTTTCAATAGATATATATGTATACTAACATATTACATCAAAGAAATGTCAGTATATTATCCAATTAATGTGTAATTAGTTAATTTATATATATATAAGCAAAAGCACATGGTCAAATCTGTTCTTATCTAAATAACAAGGAGGAGTTTATCTATCAATCAGTGGTGTAATATAAACCAGACTAGTTAAGCAAAAGTAAACAGTGAAAACATTAAAACATTCTATGATATATAGTGCTATGATGGAATATATTGTCATCAAAGTGTGTTGTTGATCAACTTAGTCTTAGTTTTATAGTATGATGATAACAATGATGAAATAAAATTATGTTTTTAAATTCCACATAATTTGTGAAGTAAAAATGATAAATTTTGGCAAAATAATATGGGGAACCCCTTTGAACCCTCTTCTACTTCGGATTTGTCAACGTGTGATGAAAGTTTTATATATATAACCATAAATTTGGAGAGATGAATTTTTGGCAACATCATTATATAACAATGTCGTTCCTAGTTCACAGAGAGTGCAATAATTTTCAATTATGAAAGAATATTCTCCATTACTGTGAACTGCTATATTGACAAAATTGTCATTTTCATTGATTGTTTTATTTACTCGTGTAGTAATTTGTTAAAGGGCATTTAATTGCACAGAAAGAACATCAGTTTGTTATCTTTACACCCATTGGTTAATCAGGATATTGAATTTCGAATTTCGAATTTCAGATATTGAATCTCGAATTTCGAATCTCGAATTTCGAATGATCCTTCTGGGCTTTCGTACTATACCGTTAAATATGTTCTTCGTATAAACCCTATGTAAAATTTTGAAAAAAAAATATCACGCTTCGACTTTTAGAAACGTTACGTCAGAACAAATTAACTTTATACATAAAGGTTAACAGTCTAAATGAACACACGACAAAATAATACGTAAATACATGAAACAAATAAGTAATGAACAGCTACATTGATTGATGTTCTTTATCTTTAAGTTAGAATGTAATCTTCAATCATGAATATCATTTAACACCGACCCGGCCCGGAAAGATAAACTGGAGTAAAACGTGGACATGTCGTGTTAAACAGGAGGTGGACGCGTCGATGGGAGAGAGCGAAGACGATAGAGAGGCGAAATGAGAAGAGGGGCATGAGAAAGCAAAATAATTTAAAAATGACCCGGAGAAAATGGGGGAGAGATTAAAGGAAAAGATAGTAGAGAGAAGGAAGGAAGGAGAACGGAGCATATATGTAACAAAGTTACTTGTCAACTATTGATTCTTCAAATTGTTTATCTTTTATTACTTATCTCAAGATGTCACTAAATCGTTATTATATACGTGACTGTTTCTACAGATTCATTACAAATAACTGTCCAGTGAATATGATTATTGGTACTGACCACTATTACTTCAAAGGAGTATGTTATGATTCATAATCGTGTGATCTTAGCCTTTGTTGTTGGTAAGTAACATATGTTGTTAATGCGCACGGTCCGAGCTGTATTTAAGACCATGTATAGTGGACTTGAATTATCTTTTATGATCATCACTTTCCGTTACTTTCGACTTTCATTTCTACTTCTATGACGCTAGGGAGATGTACTCACTAGTGAAAAACACAATGTCATAGAACTGTACTAAAGAAGTGTTTCTAAATATGGTGATGAACATTACACAACACATATTGATGTCGCGAAGTACTAACGTTTAATTGCTGTAAGCTAATTAATTAAACTTTATTCAAATACCCAATGGTTTTCGATTGTGTTACATCTATCCGCCACCTCTTTAGTTGTTTTACAGTTACGGTGAATCATTCTGTTCATACGTACTACCCCCACCCCCANAGAAAAACCATAGATTGAGCAAAGCGAACCAAAAAAAACCAAACCGATGTGAATTCATGACGGTGATGTGTTCTGAACAGCTAAGCTGTACCTGATCCACTAGTGGCACCCGTCATATTACTGTTGTAAAAAGTCCGGTGGTAAGTCATTAATAAAGAAATGATGGAATGGTGATAACGACAAAGGAAACATATCAGTGTTCATGTCTGATAAATATGGATGGAACTGTGATAACAAAGAACGGAACATATCGGGGTACTCAGAAGCCGTAAGTCAATGAAGTACAAAACATGATCTCCAAAGCACTTTTTCTCCAATCAATAGTCTTGGTTTACATTGTACCGAGACATGTTAATATAATCGGTATCGAATGGATGGTGGACAATCGAAGCATTATAGAGTAGTACAGCATTGCACCAACCAATGTTCAAGCTTTTTATGACCGTATCATTTTTATTCAATGAACTCGCAATCGCAAACACTTAACTAGCCGGTTTGATAATTTCTTTCACGAATGATGGTACCAATCTGATTCTTAGTTAACACAATTATATTGATTGATATGCTTAGAATAATTGCAACGAGAAATTTAAACTTTCAAATTCAAATACAAAAAGTATGAAAAATAATCGCTTGAAGGTTGAATATGTTGCATACGTAAAAATATGAAACAAAGCACAACATTTATTGTTCGGTGGTCACCATTGCAAGTAAGCAGAAACACCAATCAAAATGTGCTATTCATGTGACTCTGTTTTCCGTTCCTATATGAGGTGTTTTGCTTGTTTATTACCCTTGTCATATTAAGCGTTGTTTTTTACCACTTTTAACATGTCTTCGCGTCAACACTCTCATTATCGAATTAAGATAATATATTTCTGTCAAAGTGTTAATTGAAGTGGTATGAGATTGGACTTTATTGCATAGGAAAATAAAGGAAAGCATTTGAAAATATACAAACTTTATTTATTTACATATTAGTAATAAATCTTTGTTCATTCAAAAGCAATGCAACTTATACATACATTGCACACAGAATAAATAACAACAGCAGAGGGTACCATACATTATATATGACAAATTTACAATAAACAAAACAATTAACAATTTCATAGTTTTGCGGAAATACAAAGATATTTTATAAATATAAATACATTATCTTAAAAATGTCCATTTCCTTCTTTCGACCAAAATATTTCAAGATAAATTGAAATAACAATCGTTTGTGAGACGGACCTGTGATGTATATGTTCAATAAATAATGTAATAAAACGTGAAATAATCATGCTCTAGAAAGAGTTCCTAATATCCTCTAGAAAAACAGTATAAAGAGGCATAATCTAATACACAAACACACTATCGCACACTTTCATGGCTACAGGCACTTTGATAAAACGTGGCGGGGTTGATATTGGTTTATAGGTCAAAGCCTCTCTTATAGTGTAATGCATGAAAAAATCGACATAAATGATAAAAAGACATGTAATAAAAACGTAAATATCGACAAGTTTCGGGAATAAACTTCATCTGGTATGATCATAATCAAAGGATTGGAAGTCAAATAATATACATGTGATTGTCAAAGGGCCTACATATACCTGAGGCACGATAACCTTAATTTGATTAATTATTACATTACATAGGAACTGTAAATTTCAATATATATACACCTTTGGAGACTCGTAGTCCACCAACATAGCTATCGATCCAGTGATAGACATAAACCATAGGTATCGAACTGTACTGCACATATATGTCTTGCAGTTAATAATTCTACTGTCAATGCCCACTGTTGAAATAAACAGTAGAGAAAACCGAAATGGTAATCAATAACGGAAAATCCAGAGAAATTGGCAAAATTGGGCACAAAGAACACAGGACGAAGACAAACAAACCAAAAACACAAAACACAGAAAACTAAAAAGTTGACCAATACGAATCCCTGCAAACACTGGGGGAGAACCCTGTCGCTCGCGAAGGGAAAGCTGTTCCCTCATTCCACAAGAGAAAGCCATGCCACTCATACGGTCACTACGTGCAACACACCACTATACGAAAGCAAACACAAATAACGTAAATAAAGCATGCCCCCCCCGTACAAACAGCAGCTGGAGGTCAATAGGAACCGAACATCGTTTTTATGTGGAAATCGTAACTATTCATCAAGCACATTATTAGGAACGGAGAAAGAATACGCGAGCGAGTGCCTCCCAACATTTTCCATAATCATTCCACAAAATTGATTACTGGAATAAATCAGTGTCAAGAACTTTTCGTGATAATATGCACACATGTTTACTAGTAACGCGTGCATTACATATGCAATTGTCAAGCTCGCAACACACGTCACATGTCAAGTGGCCACAGGGTTGAATGACATATTCAAATCCTTTAATCCTACAAATAACACACATCATCTTCTGTTTCAATTCTGTATTTTCCTTCTTCAGTTTATCTAGCAATAGAAGATAAAGGGTTTAAAATATTAATCAACTCCAAATATGACACGAATTATATCTGATAATAATGAAATATAATAAAAGAGAGAAAAAAAATAATAACACGCTGTCGGAAAAGGTTCAAAATTTAATCGAAAAATCGGCGAAATAGAGGGATAATCGACACACGTTATACACATATACACAACTGCTCACAGTATCGACTTTTCACAGATACTGTAATACGTGGTGTGGTTAAGCTAATTCTAAGGTCTAATACTTTTCCTCTAAGTAAAATAATGCAGCTAATCTTATTTTAAAATGACACTTTGATTATACAATATCTATGTTCACATTTTGCAGCACAAAACATTCAAAATCAGTTTGAGTTTTGTTTAGGTATATGTAAACCATACACACTTTGACATGATAAGTTTAATACAATGTATTCTTAAATTTTGTGAGAAAGTATGACACAGAATAGGACTACTACCTTGTTGACTGTAATCATGCTGGTCCTGTGGTGATCTGGCAACCAACAATGCATGGCCTCCTGTTGATGGAGAATTATTGTTTTCTGTTGTATGTGTACTGGATGGTAATGTAGAAGATTCAGATGCACTGCTTAATGATATAGGGTGTGTAGATCCAATATCAAAATTTAAGTCATTCTCTGTACATATTGAAGGAGTTGCCGTCTGTCCAGTTGAGAGGACTGGTGTAATTCCTGCAATATAATGTACAAGGTTTAATCACTGTCATACGTAAAGTCAGCAATTGATTTGAATAATTGACTGCTATGAACAAGCTACAAAGCTGTTTTATTCAAAATTATTTGAACAAGTGATAACGAAAATGGTATATGTCCAACGAAATACCGGAATATAGCTCAAATATTGTTGAAAGTTGCGTAAAAACACCATGATTTAGAATTGATAATATTTGACAAATAAATAAAACTGGCTTCTGATATCATCTTTGAAAATCCACAAAACGGACGAACATTTGCCCATGCAACCAATGTTACTAGGTGGTTATTAATTAGGTAAGGGTTATGGCGCTTAACTCCGCTTTCAATAATACTCCCGTTGCATCGTGGTGGTAAGTTTTATGGGTGTAGGAAACCGGAGGACCCGGAGAAAATCATCGACCTGTCGGCAGTCACTGACAAATTTTAGAGTTACTAATACAGTAGAACCTGTGCAATCCGACACCTGAGTTTTCCGACATCCTGTGACATCCGACAAAAATGTATGGTCCCAAAGTTGTTTTGTTAACATAAATAAAACTTTAGAAGTCTGACATCCTGTACAATCCGACACATTATCCTGGTCCCTTGGTGTGTCGGTTTAGAAAGGTTCCACTTGATACTAAATATAGCTATGATACCCGAAATTATGTTTAAGTTCTTAACATTTGACAGCAATGGTCAACATTCTGCATGGCTTTATGACAAAAGAGACGACTGTAGTTTTTCCATTGCACATTTTTTCCGCAAAATAGTATTATGCCAACCGCCCGCGTATAGAGTTTAATTTTCACACCTCAAACGCTGCACTCAAACTTGCAGTTTATAATCAGAATGTAGAATTTCAACGTAGCCGTCGTTAGGTGAAAGTAGTGGAATGTAAACGGATGGAATAAGAATACTGTTTCTGACAATGCTACTCTACGTGATAGTTGAATTCCATATTTAAATCTTGACATAATAGGTACTGCTGTGATGTATTAAATATGAATGGATATAAGTGGTTTGGTAGCAATAGACAGGAATAACACAACAATGCAACACACGGCTCTGGAGGAATCGGGTTTTTAATTAAAAATCAATTAGTTGAAACTTTTGAAATTGGAATACTAAACGAGTAAATTGGCTGGATATACATGAAAGATAGATAAAGGGTTTATAATATTATTCAACTCCAAATATGACACGAACTATATATGATAATAATGTAAATCTAATAAAAAGAGGGGGGAAATAATAACACGTTGTCCGAAAAGGTTCAACATTTAATCAACAAATCAGCGATATACAGGGAAAATCGACATTCCGAATACACATACACAACCGCTCACTTTTCCGGCTTTTTTCATATACTGTAATACTATAAGTGGCGCAGTTAAGCTGATTTAATGGACCAATGATTTCTGTCTTAGTGAAATAATGCAGCTAAGCTTATTTTAAAATGACACTTTGATTATGTAATATCTATGCTCAAATTTGCAAAAACAAAACACAAAATCAGTTGGAGTTTAATATTTTAAGGTATATGAAACGCATGCACACTTCAGACATGATAAGTTTAATTCAATATATTTCTAATTTGGTGAGAAAGTATGACACAGAATAATACTACTACCTGGTTGATTGTAATTGTGCTGTTCTTGTGGTGATCTAGCAACCAACAATGCATGGCCTCCTGTTGATGGAGTAATATTGTTTGCTGTTGTACATGTACTTGATCCTACTGTAGAAGATCCAGATGCACTGCTTACTTCTATAGGGTATGTAGATCCAATTTCAAAATTTAAATTAGTATCTGTACCTATTGATGGGGTTGCCATCTGTCCAGCTGAGACGGCTGGTGTAATTCCTACAATATAATACACCTTGTTTAATCACTGCCCTAAGTAAAGCCAGCAATTAATTTGAATAACTGACTGCTATGAACAAGTTACACAACTGTTTCATTCAAAATGATTTTTACATATGCAAATGCCAAGTTCGGAACACACGTCACATGCCAAATCGCCACAGGGTTGAAAGACAAATGCAATGTCTTTATTACCATGCACAAATAACACATATTTTTTCTCTGTTTCAATTATGTATTCTGCTTCTTCAGTTTGTCTAGCAATTGAAGATAGAGGGCTTAGAATATAAATCAACTCCAAATATGACACGAACTATATATGGTAATAATGTAAATCTAATAAAAAAAGGGGGTTAAATAACAAGCTGTCAGAAAAGGTTCAAAATTTATTCAACAAATCGGCGAAATAGACGGACAATTGACACCCCTAATACACATATTCATGACCACTCAATTTTCTGGATTTTTCATATACTGTAATCTTGTAAGTGGTGTGGTTAAGCTAATTTTATGGACCAATGGTTTCCATCTTAGTGAAAATATTGCAGCTATGCTTATTTTAAAAGTCAACTGTGATTATATAATATCTATGTTCCGAATGTGCAACCAAAAAATTGAAAATTATTTGGAGTTTAATATTTTGAGGATATATGAAACGGATACACACTTGTGAAATGATAAGCTTAATTCAATATATTTTTACTTTTGTGAAAAAGTATGACACAGAATAGGACTACTACCTTGTTGATTGTAATCATGCTGGTCCTGTGGTGGTCTGGCAACCAACAATGCATGGCCTCCTGTTGATGGAAAATTATTGTTTTCTGTTGTATGCGTACTGGATGGTACTGTAGAAGATTCAGATGCACTGCTTAATGATATAGGGTAGGTAGATCCAATATCAAAAGTTAAGTCATTCTCTGTACATATTGAAGGAGTTGCCATCTGTCCAGTTGAGAGGACTGGTGTAATTCCTGCAATATAATGTACAAGGTTTAATCACTGTCATACGTAAAGTCAGCAATTGATTTGAATAATTGACTGCTATGAACAAGTTACAAAGCTGTTTTATTCAAAATTATTTGAACAAGTGATAACGAAAATGGTATATGTCCAACGAAATACCGGAATATAGCTCAAATATTGTTGAAAGTTGCGTAAAAACACCATGATTTAGAATTGATAATATTTGACAAATAAATAAAACTGGCTTCTGATATCATCTTTGAAAATCCACAAAACGGACGCACATTTGCCCATGCAACCAATGTTACTAGGTGGTTATTAATTAGGTAAGGGTTACGGCGCTTAACTCCGCTTTCAATAATACTCCCGTTGCATCGTGGTGGTAAGTTTTATGGGTGTAGGAAACCGGAGGACCCGGAGAAAATCATCGACCTGTCGGCAGTAACTGACACATTTTAGAGTTACTAATACAGTAGAACCTGTGCAATCCGACACCTGAGTTTTCCGACATCCTGTGACATCCGACAAAAATGTATGGTCCCAAAGTTGTTTTGTTAACATAAATACAACTTTAGAAGTCTGACATCCTATACATTCCGACACATTATCCTGGTCCCTTGGTGTGTCGGTTTAGAAAGGTTCCACTTGATACTAAATATAGCTATCACTACAAAGTCAAGAAAGTCTGAACGGACCAGTTTTTGTGCTAGAAAGTCTGAACAGAGTTTGAAAATTACTCAAAATTGCTGAAAAGTCTGAACAGAGTCTGAACAGAGTCTGAACATTACTTAAAAGTTTGAACGGAGTCTGAACAGAGTCTGAAAATTACATAAAAGTCTGAACAGAGTCTGAACATTACTTAAGAGTCTGAACAGATTCTGAACAGTACTTAAAAGTCTGAACAGAGTCTGAACATTACTCAAAATTGCTGAAAAGTCCTATTAGAGTCTGAACAGAATCTGAACATTACTTAAAAGTCTGAACAGAGTCTGAACATTACTTAAAAGTCTGAACAGAGCCTGAACAGAGTCTGAACATTACTCAAAAGTCTGAACAGAGTCTGAACAGATTCTGAACTTTACTTTGAAATTTTTTAACAGATTTAAAAAAATTATTACATGAAATTTGTTTCAAATGATTTATTTTCTTGATGTAATTAATTTATACATATAAACCTTAACCTTTTATTTCATTCTGTACATAATTTTCCAATATTATTCTCAATGAAAACATTCATCTGAAAATATTATACTTATAACTTATGAAATACAAAGGTAAGTCACCGGTGAGTGATGGTTTTACCTGTAC
>MJUT01054212.1:780293-803462 GCA_002080005.1 Gigantidas platifrons | reverse complement strand
AAATTAGGATGAATTTTGGCGTTCGACCACATAGTACTTAGTACAAGTTCACGGCAACTGATACACAATGTAGCAGACAGTTTCTGGGGTAGTGGTTGGAATGGGAAGGGTAAAGCATTCAGGGTAAGCTTTTGATGCAGTTTAGGCAAAACATGTCTCTTTCAGCCACTACTATTACCACTTCCCATGTTGCTAACACTTCCCATGTTGCTAACACTTCTCATGTTGCTAACACCTCTCCAGTTGCTAATACCCCTGTAGTTAACACTTCACCAGATACTAACATTTCCCAAGTTGTTAACACTTGCTCTGTGTTGATTGGTGGAGGTGTCATAATGTACGAAGTTACTGACCAACTACATGATGGTCATCAAAGTGACATCATGAGAATACTCAGCAATCCGTATACATCACGTATTTCTGACGTATTTTTGCTTTAGGTAATGCATAATAATCTTCTGTATACACATCACCATAGTCCGCAGTGGTATTGTCAAAAAGGGACAAAACAATCTGAACTTCATGTTGTTAAAACCACTTCCAAAATGACCAAAAACATCACCCTTTCTGTTTGTTTTTTTAACCTCACTGTAAATATTCCGCACACAATTTTTTTTACATGCGCACACCCAAAGTGGCAGATTAGTCAATCGGATGACGGAGGCCGCTCAACGGAAGAAGATCTCTTATGGTTCATAATCCACTAAATAAAACGATTTGAAGAATAGGGATTTACACGAAATTTTAAAACTAGATTCGCCAGGTAGTTTAATACCTTCAGTTCCGGGGTCAACTCTAATCGTACATAACATCATCATTTTTAATATCAAATATAATCACTAATGTCCTGAATAAGTCACTTATTTTTCTGCATTTAACAAACACTGGCCTTTTGATCTACATATATATGAATATTCTTTGGTAATAGAACGTTTTAAAGCGACTTCTCAGTTTTAGCAATAATTTTGTAGTCACAGTTAAGGACGGTTAAAGGATCTCCAATTCGTTTTATTTTCCCTCTGTCCTCCTTTGTATAATAATAAGATTAGTTCTTTTTCTAAATCAATTTTCTCGTGGTAGTCTAGCACTGCACAGTGTTTCGTTTAATTACAAAACTCAATAGATGATAATCCCCTTTTCTCCACTTTGATTTTTAAATTAGGTTTATCAATTAAAAAGTTAAGATAATCTGTCTCTGTTGTCACTGTCAAAAAGGTACATCTTAAAAAAAAAAAGAAGATTAACATGGACTCAGAGGCGAACCAACAAATTGTTTCCTGAATAAATGAATGTTAAAATTTCCGCGAAACATTTACGTTTCAGCTCCCATACGATTCTAATCAAACCGGAAATAACTATATTGTAAAATCCAAAATGAAAAGAATAGCGGTTTATTTTGTTCTTCTGGGTAAAACATGATTTTATTATTTATTTTTGTCAAATTCATGTTTATTTTCTTATTTTTAATATATTCTATTTACCTGTGTTTTTTTTTCTTTCAGTTCAAATTGGAAAAAGCATATGTCAAGTTATAGAATTGGATGAAAGGTAGGTAATTCAATGTGGGGAAAAATCCGGAAACGATTCTAATTATGTATTTTAATCATTCAAAAAGGGGTCCCTCTAAAACAAGAAACGAAACAGAAACGAAACGAAACGAAACCTGGCGAAACGAAACGAAACCGGGCGAAACGAAACGGAACCGGGCGAAACGAATCGAAACGAAACGAAATGGAAATCGAAACGAAACGAAACATATCTAATACATTCCCATCGGTCATACTTAAATACGCCTGTGGAGAAAATATGTACGCCTGTCGGTTTGGATAGTTGAATTTAGTAATAAAAACAAAAAAGATTGATAAACAAAAGTTAAATAAATACATTTATCTCAATTTTATGTGGTAATATAGGGGTTATCGGGTCAGGGAAGTCCTCCGATTTTACGTCCGCCAAATAATATGTACCGGGTATATATGTGTCAGGGATTCACATATAGGCGAAATCAAAACACAACGCCATTATTCTTACTACCAATCTAATCTCAACTAAAAATATCTGTAGAACAAAGAGAGTCAGATTACACATACACACAGATACAGAGTTCAGTGAAAGTTAATTAGAGTGCAGACGATGTACTAAAAATAAACTAGTGAAATTTGTAAATAACATGACATCTCCCTTTCTTTGAGTAAAGCAATAAGCCAAAAGAAAATTTAACTATCCAGAACTTTTACATTTTTTTTCTATTAAACAATTTTGAAAAGTAAGTGATATATTGTGAAATAACTATTATAGTAAAACAAGCAAAAACTAAACTATATGAACTACAACTAAGGTAAAACACTCAATTCATGACAAAGCCCTCAAACCGTTTTGGCTTCTGCACGACACGCCCGCTACGCGTGATCTTGACATCGGCGTTAATCGGTCTTAAATCGGTATCATGATTGTCAATTACCGGAATGGCATCGTGATGTTTTTCGGTCGGCTCTGCGTTTCGGTCTTCCGTTACAGTCAGGGAAGACTGGTCTGCTACACATTCCGTATCTGGCATTAGATGTCGTCGATTTCTCCTGATTTTACCCTGTGGCGTTTATCAATGATGTACGATCTTGCTTTGTAGTCTGCATTTGAAACGACGCCCGTATTAGTCCACTGTTTTTCATCATCGAGTTTGATTTTCACACGTTCGCCAATGCTAAGTTCCGGTAACGGTCGACTTGAGCGGTCGTAATACTGCTTATAACTGCGTTTCATCTTTGTATCGTTCTCTCGAACTTTCTTAAAATCCGGCCATTTCGGATTTAGCTTTTCTGGAACGACAGGTAATGTGGTCCTTATTTTCCTACCCATAATCAGTTCAGCTGGGCTGACTCCTGTAGCGGCGATCGGAGTAGCTCGGTACGACATAAGAGCTAAGAAAATGTCATCTTGGTAAAGTATTCGTTTTGCTATTTTGACACCGCTTTCGGCTTCTCCGTTAGCCTGATGGTGGTGCGGACTCGAGAATACCTGCTGAAAATTGTAATCATTCGCGAATTTCTTAAAGGTAGCTGATGTGAACTGCGTTCCCGAATCGGTGACTATCTGTTCTGGTATACCCCAGCGCGCAAAGATATTTTTCAGTTTTCCTATTACTTGATCGCTGTTATTCGCGTAAGAAAAACGATTTCAATGTATCGCGAGAAATAATCTATCATGACCAGATATTGTTTATCCTTAATCTCGCATAGATCAGCGGAAATTTTCTGCCATGGCCTATCCGGCAGCACGGTAGGTTTTAATGGTTCGCGATGATGAGACGGTCTATGCATCCTACAAAAGTCACATTGGTCTACCTTCTTCGCTATATCGGCGGAAATCCGCGGCCACCATACGGATGTCGCAGCACGTTCACGGCATTTGGTTACTCCTTGATGACCGGCATGTATCAAATCCAAGATTTCAGTGCGGAGCAATTCCGGTACCACAATCCTATTTCTGTACAGTAGAAATCCGTTCACCACCGACAATTCATTTCGAAACGAAAAATAATCCTTGACACCATCTTTCACCGCGTTGTCGCGATCTGGCCATCCACATTTCGTAAACTGAATTGCGCTTTGCAATACCTCGTCATCCATGGTTGCGTCGCAAATCTCATTTAGCTTCCTGTCCGATATCGGTCTAGACAACTCGACGCCTTCAACGAATAGCTGAATTTCATCGGTCATAAAATCTTCCTTTAACTTGGACGGACAACGCGATAGAGTGTCTGGAACAACAAGGTGTTTTCCAGCAACGTATTCGGCTTCGACGTTAAAACGACGTAACCTCATCAGTAAACGTTGACATCGCAACGGTGTACGGTCAAGATCTTGTTTGTTAATCAGCGGAACAAGCGGTTTATGATCCGTTAAAAGTTTAAATGTGGGCAATCCGACAAGATATCGAGCAAATTTCTCGCAAGCCCAAACTCCAGCTAAACATTCTTTCTCGATCTGAGCGTACTTTGTTTCAGTTTCGGACAACGTCCTCGAACAATACGCGATCGGCTTGAGCTCATTTTCTTCACGCTGAAAGATAGCGGCTCCAAGACCATAGCTACTTGCATCTGCTCTAACGACTATTTCCTTCCTCGGATCATAGTAAGCCAGAACCGGAGTATCAGTTAGCATTTCTTTGACCGTAGCGAAAGCTTTTTCCTGTTGCGGTCCCCACAACCACGTAACATCCGATTTTAGCAAATCCGTGAGAGGCTTAATAACGCTCGACAGATTCGGCAAGAAACGCCCTAGGTAGTTGACCATACCGACTGTTCGTCTGAGTTCACTAACGTTTCCGGGAGCTGTGAGTTCTTTGATAACTCGTACACGTTCCGGGTTCGGTCTAATGCCATCGCTTCCGATAACATGTCCGAAGTATTCGAGTTTCGACTTCCTAAATTCACATTTATCTTGGTTCAACTTGAGACCCGAAGTGTGTATTCTTTCCATGACATTGTGTAACCGTATATCATGTTCCTCGCGTGTTTCCCCATAGATCAAAACGTCATCGATAATAGCTTGGACTCCGTCAAGTCCCTGCAACATTTCCGACATTTCACGCTGAAAAATCTCTGGAGCAGAAGTTATTCCGAAGGGTACACGACGGAAACAGAATCTTCCAAATGGCGTGATAAATGTAGTCAACTTTGCACTGTCATCATGTAACGGTATTTGATAAAATCCGCTCGAAGCGTCTAATTTCGAAAAGCACGTAGAACCAACAAGTTTTGGCGATATATCGTCTAGATTTGGTAACATGAAGTGTTCACGTTTCACGTTCCCATTCAATTTCTTTAAGTCGACACATATTCTGACCTTCCCGTTTTTCTTTATGACTGGCACCATCGGCGCGCACCATTCCGTCGGTTCCGTGACTTTTTCGATGATTCCTTCACGTTCCATGCGCATGAGCTCGTCCTCGACTTTCGGAAGTATGGGAAATGGAATGCGACGTGGGGTGTTAATGCAATACGGCTTTGCGTCTTCGCAGAGCGTAATTTTCACAGGTTTGCATTTAACTAAGCCACATGAGCCAAAGACACTGACTTCTTCAACACGCTTCACGAGATTCATTCGGTTAGCTACATTTCGACCTAACAAGTTATTAGCCTGTGCCCCTGCAATTACAAAAATACTGAAACAATAATCATGATTTTTGAAACTTGTTTTTGCTTCAAATTTGCCCTTGCATACTAATTGACCACCTGGACTGTGCAAAACAGAATTTGTGACATGCAATTTTGGTTTCTTTAACAAAGAATTGAAAGTAATTTCAGACATAACAGAAATATCAGCCCCAGTGTCAATCTTGAATGTAACAGGTGTATTGTTAATGTTCAAGGTTATTTCCCATGGCTTTTCATCCTGATCACATGTGATAGATCCAAGGTAGAATTCTTCATAGTCGAGTTCATCTGGACTTCGCACTACTTCACGGACTTCTTTTGTTCGACAACACACTTCAAAATGATTGTATTTTCCACATGCTCTACACTTTTGTCCCTTTGCCGGACAAGGTACATTTTTCCCGTGTCTCCTGTTACAGCGTGAACATTGTGTATTGTCGGTACCACGTATTGCTTTCTTTGCATTCTGTTTATTAATAGCCTGTTTGGATGTGGCACTTGATTGCTTGTGTCTTGATGGTAAATGTCTTCTCTGAACTTTTACTGCATCAAGGTGTTTCGATGAATGTGTACTTTGGTCTTTTATTTGTGATTTAACGATTTCTGATTGTCTTACCGTCTGAATGGCTTTATCTAGAGTTAATTCCGACTGAAGTTGTAATTTCTCCGATAATTCTTTGTCAAGAATTCCGATCACTAATTGATCTCTAATTTGATCGTTCTTGTCCTTAAAGTCACAATTTTCGGCAAGTTCATAAAGATTTCTGGTGAACGATTCAACGCTTTCGCCAGGGTTTTGCTTCCGTTCATGAAATCTTGCACGTTCATGAATAGTGTTCTTTTTCGGAACGAAGTAATCGTCAAACTTTTTGAACACATCATCAAATTTCTTGTCGTCTTCATCATCTCCAAAAACGAACGACTTGAAAACATGTTCAGCTTCACGCCCCATTGCGTAAATCAATGCACTGATTTGAACTTCTTCATCGTCTTTGTTCAATTTTGTAGCAGTTCTGTATCTGCTGAATCTCTCCTTCCATTCTTTCCACTCCGACGGATTGTGAAAATTGAAATTCTCAGGAGGATTGAACTTGGGCATTTTGCAGCGCAAATGTCCTTCTTATAATTCCAAATTGTCAAAGAATCCCACATCTGACACCATGTCAGGGATTCACATATAGGCGAAATCAAAACACAACGCCATTATTCTTACTACCAATCTAATCTCAACTAAAAATATCTGTAGAACAAAGAGAGTCAGATTACACATACACACAGATACAGAGTTCAGTGAAAGTTAATTAGAGTGCAGACGATGTACTAAAAATAAACTAGTGAAATTTGTAAATAACATGACAATATGATATGTATATACGTTTTTATATTTGAAAAAAAGAAGAAAATTGATAAAGAAAAATGTAAAATAAATACATACATTACAATTTTGATACAATTTCGTGCAATTTCTGCAGAATCTGGTTCTCAAAAATTACGATTTTTTCACATATTAAAATTACAGACATTATGTATCACAAGTGTTTTCCTACCTGACTGAATATAAATATACATGTATATATTCCTAAATATGAAAAAATGTAAGGTCCACATTATAAGAATTGTAAGAATGTTATAATGTCATTCAGTCAGTATTTGAGGTTTATGCTTGTCAGCATGTCATTACTGGCCAAAAGTGTTGTATTGCAATACCCTTTGATGTCGACCGTTAATCCAATTAACATGATTAGGGAGAAGGTTTTAATCACCCAAGCTGACCCCTAAACAAGAGCATATCAGTTCAGTGGAATAATCGCCCTTCTCAACTTTTATACATTGTTGTTTAATATAGTGTTCAAATTTACGTTGGTACTTTGCAGTTTGCTGTCTCATTTTTGAAATGCGCATGTTCAATCGGGATTGTCGATCGCCCACAAGTCCGTTATGTTTACATCGACCATTAAAGTCTCAAACATGCAAATAACGCCATCAAAACATGATATATCAACTCAAAATATATTTTATTGTGATAATACAACAATATATTCATTCAAAACATGTTATAAATGCAGCAGGCGTATACATTTTCTCCACAGGCGTCATTTTTATCTGCAGGCGTATGCAGGCGTATTTAAGTACGACCCCATTCCCATAGTTTAAAATTTGGCAAAGCTCTGTTGATGCCTGTCACTAGTATTAACGGTTCGGTGAACTGTGGACAGGGGAGTTCTTGATATCAAAGCAACAAGCCAAAGAGATAATCCAGAAAATCCTAGGTCCAAAACAAAATGGTGATACAGAGATTACACAAATAGAGACGATAACATAACATAACTTTATTGTTCCAATCAAGGGCCCACAAAAGGCGAAGCCATATTATAACGATCATGATTAGTGTGGGTGTATTGCCACTGGTTGCAATACTTGTAAAGACACCAGGGGATGGTGTTTCCCCGTGTCAGATCCAGAACTGCAAGCAATGTAAAGTTAACAATAAAATGAAATACTGACATGCATAATTTATAATTTCTCTGGATAAACTAACTTCTTATTTTCTATACAGTTGTGTTTTTTACAAGTCATTAACCAATAAATTGTTCTTGTGAATTCACGTTTAAAAGGTTAGGACAACTTTGAATTATGAGTTTATTTAGATTTTGTCTGTCCTCCCTCCGTGTGTTGATTACAAAATGATAGAAAATGACTTTCTTCTTCCACCTCACCCATATTACACTGCTGAAACAACAAGGACAAAACAAATAAACAGATTTGAAAACGAACGCCATAAAAAAATAAAAGCACTAGCAATCTGAACCCTCACACAAAAACCGGGAGTATCACCAGGTGCATCGGAAGGGTTTGCATGATCTACTCTGCGCGAGGCACGTGATTAACTTATCGTATAAATATATTGATATGTTGCACGTTTTTTCATGCAATTGACACGAAATGTACGCGTGAATGGACATTCTCTCGGCAGTCATATTAAACAGTCTTTTTTATAACACATAATTTGAGAATTATTGCAGATATTTTTTTTTAGGCCAAAGTGAAAACAAAACTGCCTCAAAGCGAAAAAAAGGTCATTTTAATTACGATTTTCTTGCCGTTTTGTGGTTCAATTGATTCCCGCTTGTTGATATTAGAAAGATTGCATAAAAATAGGGAATGTAAAGAAACAACAGTGTGATGAAAAACCAACGGACATGTCAAAACATAACATGATCACATTCCCCGTGAAGGGTATGACGAGCATCTATAAAAGTAGAAATTATACCCTCCACCTCGAAAAAAAAATCTGATAGTAAATGGAATAAGAGGTGCAAAATGGCAATATAATCAAGATTCTCCGAAAGTTTTCTTACAGTTTCTGGGCAATTAGGTACCAAAACAAAACCACAACTGGAATTTTACCAAGTACTTATTTTTATACACCCGTCTTAAGACGGATGTATTATGGGAAACCATATCCGTCTTTCCGTCCGTCCATCCGTTCGTTTGACATGTCGCTCTCTAACTTCAGAACCCCTTGGCCAATTCACTTCAAACTTTGCGGGTTCTTGAGCAATTCGCTTTAAACTTTGCAGAGCTATTGTATAAATGGGCGTATTAGGCACTTGGCGCAACCAATTTTTTTCTTCATTTTTGTCTGATTTCAGCGAGTTTTATTTCGTTAAATTCCGCTTGACAAGAACTTTTGAGAACATGCCAATGGAATTTGTGTACTTTGAATTTGTTTTTTTATTCGATTTAATTTTTTTCTGGATTTGTCTTGACACAAGTTTTTAGAAGTGTAGCAACGGTGTTTATTACATATTTCGAACTTATTCATCTCTCATAACATAATTTAGCACTATCTGTTCGTGATAAGTAACGTACTTCTAGTTCTGCTCGTTTCATTGGGTTTATTTTCAAACGTGTTTAATATATGCACATGAAGTATATATAAATAGGAATGAATTTGGTTGATTTTTTTCCTCTCGTGTTGTTTCGTTTCAATTTTATTTCAATTCGATTTCCGTTTCGTTTCAATTTCGTTTCGTTTCGTTTCGCCAAGTTCCGTTTCGTTTTGCCAGGTTTCGTTTCGTTTCGCCAGGTTTCGTTTCGTTGCGTTTCGTTTCTGTTTCGTTTCTTGTTTTAGAGGGACCCTTCAAAAAGCGATCAAGATGTTGTTTTCAGAATATTGAATAAATAATTAACTGTTGTATGACTAGCATAGATTATGATATGGTGTTTTCCTAACTTTTAAAAAAAAGACATGTTGTATGTTATTATTGTTATTTACAACAAACGTTATTTACCGGTACATGCAATATGAATCATGTATGTACTGTACCACAAAGAAATGTTCTAACATAGTAGCTGTAAACGGAAGAAAATTACGGACAGTGCAGTGGCTGAAAGTAAAGGTACAAAAAGATAAACAAGCATCCACGAAACACTACACAGGAAATTAGTATCCAGTGGGTATGTGTTAAGGTTATGGTGTTTAATGCCACTTTCAACAATATTTCAGTTATTTTGTGGCAGTCAGTTTTCTTGGTGGAGAAAACCAGAGTACCCGAAGAAAACCACAGATCTGTCGCAAGTCATTGACAAACTTTATCACATAATGTTGTATGAGTACACCTCGCATGAGCGGGATTCGAACTCACAACATTAGTGGTGATAGGCACTGATTGCATAGGTAGTTGTAACTACCATATGATCATGAGGGTCCCTTAGTGGATCATGGAGTAAGATCGCTGGGCAATGGGAATAATATCACCAGTCAATGGGAATGATTGACCAGCAATCTTTTTACTGACGAGTGATCCTACCCCATGAATATAATTGCATACTCATGTGTATGGATTGAGCAACATGAACCCCACAAAAAAGTGGATGAACTCAGGTGCTGCGAAACGGTAAGCAGTTCCTGCTGTAATAGTCATAGTGGCACCCGTTTACTGTTATATGACTTGAACTTTCATGTACTATGGAAGTCATGTTGGACATCAGCATAAGTAAATAAATATAATTTAGCATTCTACAAAACAAATGGGAGTAAAGACCGACGAAATATCGTTTTTAGGTTGAAATCGTAACACAAACCCAACTAAAAACTGTGAGTGAAGTCTCGGGTGCTCTTGAACCTTGTTATGTATGATTAAAGGCCAAAATCAAGAATGTCACATTTCTGCCAATGATGGATTATAGGTTTTTTAATGCCATTTTCAAATATATATTTATATCTTGGCTGTCAGTTCTTGGTGAAGGAAACCATATGTGTAGTTTATGCTTAAAAATGATTTTTAATAATTGTGATTTTTGGTTACATTTTCAGAATTTTAGAACACAGGAACAATGGGAAGTGGCTATTGGAGGTTGGTAAATTGTATAATCTAATATCTGGGTGATTCAAAAGGTCATTGTAAAATTTTCAATACTATAAATCACGAAGGGACAACGTCATAGTGCAAATTGTTGTGCATTACATCAAGAATTTAGCAAAATGTCATAGATGTACCATATTAACAAAGTCATTTCCAGAATAGTATTCCTTTAAAAGACCATACCGAAACCACATCAGTGGTGTAATGATTAGTGTGTTGCCGTGGGTGTGGGTGATCGTGAGCCCAGGTCATGTAGAAACCAAAGACTATAAAATTGTTATTTGCTTTTTCTCTGGTAAGTGTGGCTTAGTGAGTAGCATTAAGGAGTAAGAGCAAAGGCTGGTTGGCTGGGATGAACTCAGGTGCTCTGAAAGGGTAAGCAGTTCCTACTCCACTAGTTTATCTAGTTACAAACACGGTGATAATGTAACGTGTACGATGTGTTACTCTATTTTGTCCGTATTCTTTTTCACGGAGTTTGAGAAGCTATAACCTTGAGACCCAAACTATTGAAAGTCAAATCCAAATTTTCATGAGCAATTGCAACAATAACATATGATTTAGAAACTCAACACAATATGTATCCTTTAAAACAATTCCCAGACCTTAACTTTTACAACACACTAACTTCCAGAACATCTGGAAACTACAAATAAAGCAGCATTCATTCAAACATAAATTATAAAACAATTCATATAACCACGAAAAGACAAACAAACACAAAGCTCTGTCAAACCTTGAAACACTTATGTTTCACAAATGCTGAATATAAACAGCACAAACTATATAACAATCAAGTTACCTGTTCTGAGAGGTTGCGATCATTCCATTAGGAAATTACAACTTCAGAACAACCTGGTAACTTCATTTGTCTATTAAGCCCTTTCATTTTTCCTTTTACTGCTGCTCTTCTCTGTTAACTTAATTTGCAGGTCGCTTTCACGATCAGAAACAAACCAAATACAAATTTCTCACTCCTTAATTGGGTCGGACTTATAATTCCTCTTTTAAAGGGATGACAGCATGGACGAGTCCATAGGAACTGTCTATCATTGTTATCTTTTCCTTTGATGTTTAAGTACTGCACAATTTCTCTTGTCAGCTGTCAATCAAGGTTCTTTGATTCAGTGTGTTTGAATACAGTGCAATTACCCACCCATAATTATATAACCTTCTGTTTTAAACAAAGTTATTCCACCAGGAAGTGCTTACGACAAGTGCAACATATCTGTGGGCATTTGTGACACAGATATTCCATAACCGTTAACCAAGTCGTGGTGGCGACTATAAAATTTTCGAAGTGAATGACATCAATTTAACCAATAGGAACCCATAGTTTAGTAGCTTGCATGTTACATGGTTCAGTAAGTTCTTTGTTAGCAACCCTCTATCACAGAAATCATGATAGGAACCACAAGCTCTGGAATATCAGATCAACTGAGAGATATATACTAGTACTCATTGCAATGACACGTCCTTGTTTTATTCTTTTATCAATTACAGTTTTATGCACCATGGTGTGGCCATTGTAAGAAATTAGAACCAATATACCACCAGGTTGGAGCAGCACTTAGATCAACAGATGTGAGGGTTGGTAAGATAGATGCCACAAGATTCACACATGTGGCTTCTTCTTTTGAAGTCAGAGGATATCCCACCATTAAATAGTGAGTTAAAGTGTTAAAACAGATGATTATTTCTTTACTTTGATTTCAATTATATTTTGGTATGTTAAGGCAATTCCTTTAAATTACATTCTCTAGGCCATTGATAAAAAAATTGTTGATTTATTGTTACTAAGGACAGACTCATTTTTAGGAAGTAATATTTGGTAATAAATTGTATCAAACTTTGTCCAAACAGCTAGAAATGAAGGTTTATTGTCACTGTATAGGGAGAGGGATCTTCCTCTTTTTTAGTGGGTGAGCACTTTCATTGCTGTGTTAAATGTTAGATTATCACTGGAATTCTATGCTTCCTCTTTTTTAGTGGGTGAGCACTTTCATTGCTGTGTTAAATGTTAGATTATCACTGGAATTCTATGCTTCCTCTTTTTTAGTGGGTGAGCACTTTTATTGCTGTGTTAAATGTTATATCACTGGAATTCTATGCAATTAAGGTAAATTTCAATATATAGTTGACATATAGCAAGAATCACTATCTGTGCCCCCTAAATTAAATATCTACATTTTTATTTAATGCAATACATTCATTGGACAGTTAGGATTGTCGTGATAGTATGGTAGTTGGATTTACAACTATCTATGAAATCAGTGCCTATCACCACTAAAATTGTGAGTTCAAATCCCATTCATGGCGAGGTGTACTCAATACAACATTATGTGTTTAAGTTTGTCAGTGAATTGCCTCAGATCGCTGGTGTACTTCAAGTACTCGGGTTTTGCCCACCAATAAAACTGACTGCCACGATATAGCTGAGATATTGTTGAAAGTTGCATTAAGCACCATAACTCTAGCCCTTCATTGGACAGTTGGTTTGAGAGATAGCTTCCATGATTGAGATAATTTCTCAAATGTCTGTCATAATATAAATACCTTAGACAAAGATTGATGTTTGATCTTTAACCCTACTTATTCATGTATTTTCAGTGTTGAAGGTGAGAAGATGCACACATTTAAAGGTGAAAGGTCAAAGGAAGATATACTAGAATTTGTTAATAAAGCTCAAGGGTAAATAACTACAATAGTTTTAATTGATACAGTGTAACCTGTGTAATCCGACACCTGAGTTTTCCGACATCCTATGACATACGACAAAAATTTGTGGTCCCAAAGTAGTTCTGTTAACATTAATAAAACTTGAGTATTCCGACATCCTGTACAATCCGACACATTTTCCTGGTCCCTTGGTGTGTCGGATTAGACAGGTTCCACTGTATAACGATTAGAGATGTAAATTTTGTGCAGATTTGGATTTTTCAACCTTCAACTTTCATCCTTTTGATGTTATTTGTTAAATTTAGTCCAAAATCCATTTTTTATTTATTTACCTTTTCAAATTATATTTACCACACCAATGGTGTCATGATTATGGTGGTCACTTGGAGTGTGGTAGATTGAGGCATTGAGAAAATCGGATCAGGTTAAGCCAAAACTATAAAATTTGTATTGTCTGCTTCTCTACTATGCATACAGCATTAAGAAGTATGAACTAACACTGTATGGCTCTGAATCAAGATAATGTGTCTGATTTAAACTACATGGCTACCCATAGGCTGTTCAGTGAGCTAGCACTATAAACATCCTACCAAGTGTATTGGTCTAGTTATACCCCTGCTCCAGCGGAGAAGGGGTATACTGTTTTTACTCTGTCTGTCCTTCCGTCTGTCCCTAAATATTTTTCGTCGCATTTTTCTCAGCAACTATTGATGGCAGAAATCTGATATTTGGTCACAAGCTTCATATAGGTATGCCATATTGTGGGAAGCGTTTTTATATATACCCCCGCTCCACCGGAGGGGGTGGTATACTGTTTTACCTCTGTCCATCCTTCCGTCAGTCCCAAGATATATTTTTCGTCACATTTTTCTCAGCAACTAATGATAGCAGAAATCTGATATTTGGTCACAAGCTTCATATAGGTATGCCATATTGTGGGAAGCGTTTTTATATATATCCACGCTCCACCGGAGGGGGGTATACTGTTTTACCTCTGTCCATCCTTCCGTCCGTCCCAAGATATATTTTTCGTTACATTATTCTCAGCAACTATTGATGGCAGAAATCTGATATTTGGTCACAAGCTTCATATATGTATGCCATATTGTGGGAAGCGTTTTTGGACCCATCAGATTCCTACTTCCTGTTTGCTGACTTTATTGGTTTTTATACACATTGAACATATATGTGGGGGTATCATAAGTTAGCATTAGCTCACAGTTCATCTTGTTCAAAACAGACATCACCATTGTCTCATTGAAATGTAACTTGTTCTCACCATGAAATTTGATCACAACGTGTATGGTTTCTTGTAATATAGCTGTATTTCTGTTAATTTAATACAAGGACACTTTCTTTTAAATTCTGGACAATTAAACTTTCGTTTAATAATATTTAGTTGAAATGAAATTCATGTTATCTCAACGAAGAGTTTATCACATAAAATACAAGATGAGGAAAATTGTGAGGAATGTACTATAGTCAATGACCAGTCCATTTTTGTACTGTATATTTTTAGCTCACCTGACCCGAAGGGTCATGTGAGCTATTGCCATCACTTGGCGTCCGTCGTCCGTCCGTCCGTAAACATTTCAATCTTCTTCTAGAGAACCACTGAAGCAAATGGGACCAAGCGTGGCAGGAATGTTCATTTGCATGGTCTAACCAAGTGTTGCTACTTTCGTTACGATCGGTTATCCAACATGGCTGCCAGGGGTCATAAAAGCCTCTGATTGGCTGAAATTTTTAATGATCTTCTTCTCCGATACTACATGGAGAATGGAATTGAAAATTGTCATGAATGATCATTGCAAGCTGCTAACCAAGTAATGTTGCTTTTTGGACCGATTGAAAATCCAAGATGGCCGCCAGCGGGGACATAATTTAACATAGCGACCATATGGGAAATATGTAAAACAAACTTCTCAAGAACCACTGGATGGATTGGAACCATACTTGGTAGAAATGTTCCTGACTAGGTTCTGATCAATTGTTGTTACTTTTTGTTCCGATCGGTTATCCAATATGGCTGCCAAGGGCCATAATAGCCTCTGATTGGCTGAAATTTTGAATATCTTCTTCTCCGATACTACATGGAGGATGGAATTGAAAATTGTCAAGAATGATCATTGCAAGCTGCTAACCAAGTGTTGTTACTTTTTGGACCGATTGAAAATCCAAGATGGCCACCAGCGGGGGACATAATTTAACATAGTGACCCTATGGGAAATATGTAAAACAAACTTCTTCTCAAGAACCACTGAATGGATTGGAGCCATACTTGGCAGAAATGTTCCTTACTAGGTCCTGATCAAGTTTTGTTACTTTTTGTTCTGATCGGTCATCCAACATGGCTGCCAGTGCCCATAAAAGCCTCTGATTGGCCGAAATTTCAAAGATCTTCTTCTCAGATACAACATGGAGGATGGAATTGTAAGTTGTCATGAATGATCATTGCAAGATGCTAACCAAGTGTTACTTTTTTGGCTGATCGAAAATCCAAGATGGCTGCCAACGGCAAGTCATAGTTTAATGTATAACCCTATGGGAAATATGATAAAAATAAATTCTCAAGAACTACTGAAGGGATTATTGGAACCATACTTGACAGAAATGTTCCTTACAAGGTCCTAATCAAATGTTGTTACTTTTTGTTCTGATCGGCCATCCAACATGGCTGCCACAATGAACCCAGGTGAGCGATTACAGGCTCCTGGGAGCCTCTAGTTTCTAGTACTTGTAACTGTTAAATAGCAGTAATTGATATTCTTTAATTTTGGTAATAACTTGATCAGCTCATATTTTGGCAAGGCCAGAGCAACAAAACAGCATTATCCTTGTTATCAGTAATTTACAGAAGAAAGAAATAAATTGTTGATCTTATTAAATTAATAGTTGCTTTGGGGAAAAAGGATGTGTGTGGCAGTATGGTGTTTTTCGGCACTTTCAACAATATTGCAGTTATATTGTGGTGGTCAGATTTATTAATGGAGGAAATTAGAGTACCCGGAGAAACCACCGACCTGCCGCAAGTCACTGACCAACTTTATCACATAATGTTGTATCAAGTAAACTTCGTCATGAGCAGGATTCGAACTCACAACTTTAGTGGTGATAGACACTGATTTTACAGGTAGTTGTAAATCCAACTATCATGTGATCATGACCACGATAGTTCTTTAAACAATTGATTTGGAAATTTATGTAAATGTGATCTATTCTGTGATGTAACGACACATTACTGTTTTTATATTTTTATCAAGTGTATACTTTCAGCGATAAGCAACTCAGTACACCTAAAGACTTTGTAACTTACATACTTTCATTGTTTTTCAGGCCAGCAGTAAGAAAAGTAGCCAGTATAGGAAAGTACTATAATGTTAAAAGTCAACATAGTGATAGCGTATTCTTTATGTATGTCGGGGATGATGATCCACACGAGGAATTATTTGTAAGAATTACAAAATGGTGTCATATTTTTAATTATATATTTTATTTGTATGTTTTTGTGCTAAATGTGACCCATAATGGACTTTCTTCAGATCTCCTATGCTGGGAGATATCAGTAAAGGGGAGCAAATGAGAAATGTTATTTTAAGGTGGTACCATACACTTCAGGTAAAATTTGATCTGCCCGTTTAATTTTCTTATTTTTTTGGCAGTGTGTTTGAATATATCCACTGTAATAAATATCAAAATTTTAGCAAATTCCAACCAACAGACTCAGAGATATAAATTCACTAGCCACATAGCAGCTTTTCTCTCAGTGGTTTTGATCACCGTGATGCTTGAAATCTGCATACAAACATCATATGATCAAAACGTTCAATTGATTTTAAAGAGTTATCTCCCTGTAGTATATGGTACTCCTTAATTAGTGCATTTTGATTGGTTTCATGCATTAGTTATTTGATGTCATTTCTAGTATTTCTGCAGTTACATAGTAGAGATCATGTTTAGTGATGGTGGGGCTGGGAGAATCTGGCCTTGCAGTCATAAAACTTTTACGAGTACGAGTATGAGTTTTGTATTAAAAAAAAGCATCCAATCAGAATGTCATATCCAATGATTTTGTTCTGATTGGATTATTTTGGAGTACGGAGCTCATGCTTGAAAATTGTGTCATCGTGAGGTGAGGAGACAATCATCCAAAGCCAGAAAGTACTAGGAAAACGTTATCTTTTAGTGTACAAGTTAAGGACAGGTGTGAACTTGTACCTCACTGATGATATTATAGGACTGTAGCTTGTATTTATAATTGTTTTATTTTGACAATTAGTGTTAATAGTATTAATATTCATGGGGAATTAATATTCATGGATTTTGGGGTTCTTCAAACTACAAAAATTGAAATTCAACAAAATAAAAAACAGATCAAGGCTTTTAATAGAAACCAAGAAAATTAATGCTCAGGAATAGAAGTTATTTCAGAGTATGCAACTTGAATATCTTGACCCATTTGTAAATTAACAATGTTTAAATACATTTGTATACATGATTTTTGTTTTCATTTTACTCTAGCCACTACATACCATATAGTTGAAATGCTGCTAATGTCAGCATTAAACGCTAACCAATCAACTATATATGTTTTAAGCCCAGCTGTACACAGCATGGCCACTGTTTTTTTTTTGTTTTTTTTTTTGGCAAATTTTGTTCTTTACTAAATAATTTTATGATTTACATAAATCATTGTTGTATTTACTTTTAAGGTAAAATACAGTGAAGTAGCAGAAAAGTTTATAGTACAGATGTACTTTTATTCAGGAAAGAAAACTGTTTTACCAAAGGTCTGTATCATTTAATGTTAAGTTGTTATTATTCAGTCTGTTATATAGAAAAACAAGTGAGGATACCAAAGGGGTAGTCAGAAAGCCTTAATTCAAAGAAGTGACAGACAATACAATGGCCAAAAGAAACGAGGGAAAAAAACAAAATGGTTGACAAAATATTACACAGAAAATATATAGATTGAGCAACAGGATGCCAACTAAAAATAGGGGATGAACACAGGTGCTCTTTAACAAGAAGCAGTTCCTGCCCCACTCGTGGCACCCGTCATGCTACTCCTGTTAAAATTCTGGTGATATGTCATGCATAAGGAAAAGACATGATTTTGATTATGACAAATGGAACTTATCCATCGTTGATATTGATAATGTTTTGTTACTATATTTAGAATGGAAGACACTGCTTTAGTGATACAGTCAAACTTGTCTTACAGGCCGCCTAAGACAGGTGATCACTAAAGAAATTCACTGTGAGGGGTAATTTAAGTTAAGGTCACATGATATATGTTGTTGCTTAATAGAGGTGGTCACTAAAGCAAGTTTGACTGTATTTTATATTTTGAAAACATGATGTTAATATGTAAAAAAGGGGAAAACTTAAATAAAACAAATCTTTGAAAGTAAACATTGCCATATTGTTGAGTTTTTAATTTGAATCTGTTTGTATTGATTGCAACTTCATACTTGTATAAGTAAGAAAGGATATGGATGTATATGATGAACATGAGAGACTATCCAAGATTACACTTAGGCACACAACTGCATCAGTGGTGTAATGGTTAGCGTGATTGCCTCAAGTGTGGCAGGTCTTGGGTTCCAGCAACAATCGGGTCAAACCAAAGACTATAAAATTGGTATTTGTTGCTTCTCCGCTAAGCACACAACATTAAAGAGAGGGAGCAAAGCAAAGACCGGTTTGCTCGGAATCAGGATATTGTGTCTGAGTGGTGCGACATGTCTATCCACGGACTGTAGTTTCAGTGAGCTAGCCCTATAAAAATCCAATAAAACTGACTGCCACGATATAACTGAAATATTGTTGAAAGTGGCATTAAACACCATAAACCTAACCCTATAGTGAAAATGTATATATACATGTATATATATATATATATTTGCTTGCTACATTCAAATTTGCTGGTATTCTTAAAATTACTATGGTCTGTTTTTAGAAACAATATAACATTTTTCAGAAATCTAATTTTTGTTTTATTATAGGATATCACAATCAAACATTATCCTACAGTTTTAGTATTTAAAGATTCAGAATATTTTGAATATGAAGGTAAGTTAGAACCCAGATTAATATACAGTGAAATAGGGGGCCTTTATGGTCGTGATCGTATGGTAGTTGGATTTACAACTACCTGTGCAATCAGTGCCTAACACCACTAAAGTTGTGAGTTTGAACCACTTTCATGGCGAGGTGTACTCAATACAACATTATGTGATATAATTGTCAGTGACTTGCGACAGGTCGATGGTTTTCTGTGGGTACTCCAGTGTCTTCCACCAATACAACTGACCGCCACAATAGAACTGAAATATTGTTGAATGTGGTGTTAAACACCATAAACCTAAAACCAAACCTATAAAGTGAATCCTATATAAATCAAATCCTGAATAAACTTTAAATAAAATCCCAATGTTAGTAAATCTTTGTGAATTGCACTAGTATAAATGAAATGCCCGTCTTTTCTGAACACAAATGTTTGTCCCACTGAGGTTCAGTTTAGACAGGTTTCACTGTAGCTGTTATCTGTGCTGTTTATACTTTATTAAAGAGACTGACACTTTTGTTAATAATATTTATCGGTACTCTAAATTTTGCATCAATCTTATAATATTTGTTGTAACATAAATATGCATTTTTCCTTTGATATTTTTATGCAGTAATCAACTTAAAAATAGTTAACTTTTACAAACCATGGTCTAACATGAAGATCTTGATGTTATTCCATCATTTTGCGGACCTCGACGAAAACACCCAATATTGATTTCCGTTACAAACCATATATACCATGGATCTTACTCATGAACTTATTTAAACCAGCTCATCCTTCAGATTCGTTGGTTTAAATAAGTTAATTCGTAAGATCCATGGTATATATAATACTTGTAAACTTTAGTTTGGTTATTGAACTAGCATGTTTATAAAAAATGTACCATTCTCCTTTTAAAATCCTATTTATTATTAATATAGTTTGTAAAAGGAATTTCTATTGACTTTTTCAAAGCAAAGCAATTTTTAATAAAAATTCAAGTTTGGTGGCAATGATTAAAATATACAGAATAGTGAACAGAATTTAAATCCTATCTGTGTTTTGGGCATCAAAAACAAACCTAAACTACATTCTAACTTCAGTTACTTACATATTGTTAGTGTATTCAAGCTTACTTTGTTCTAATTTGACATCAATGGTAACACTTGATTTCAAACAGTATATTCAATGATTTACTTGTGCAAATATATTTGTCAATGGAATGATTTCTTACTGTTTTTTTTTATATTAATATAGCACCAGATGATTTGCCAACAATGTCATCACTTGATTCATGGATAAATGGAGAAAGATATCAAGCTTTTCCCAAGATTTCTGGTGGAAACATCAATGATGTGGCTGAAATGGGCAAGATACTTGTAATTGTGGCTATTGATGAAAACGATAAAGAGAAAGAAAAAACTAATTCAAGGTAAGTTTGCATGTTTTGATTATCTCCCCTTTTTAGGTCTCATGACCATATGGTATTGTCATCTGTCGTCTGCCATGTACTTTTACAATTTAATCTTTTCAGATGCCACATGGCTACTTCAAACCAAACTTAGTTGAATGATCCTTTACAATGTTTCTGGTTTTTTTTGTACTGATTGGAAATACAAGATGGAATAAACAAGAGACTGCAAAGACCAAAAATAGTTTTTCCTGTCTTTTATACATGGAGTGTCTATCATTTCAACTAATTTTGATTATTTGTTTTTCTTTATAAATTATTCTTTGAGAAAAATGCCAACCGATACTGTATGGCTCTTGCCGTTATCTCCGTTTTCAGGATATAAGAATGTCAAAATGGAGCCAGCATTGCAAATTTGAAGTTTTATTTTAAATCTGATTTTAAGTGGTTAAAGTTAAAAGGAGGACCCTATGTGAAATTGAATAGAAATAATTTTTCTCAAAAACTATGACTAAATGGATTTCAAAAGTGCATGAATAACCATGTGAGCCTTTAGTTTAAACATTGCACAATATCAATATTGAATTATTCCCCTTTATACATTAAAAAGTCAAATGTTGTTATATAAAAAATAAACGAAATTTAATTCAAATCTGGATTTAATACCTAGATGAAGAATAAATAAATCACTATAAAAACATTTAGTGTATAGTATATCAGATATTTTACCTGTTGTACTTCATACCCTGATAAAGTATTAAAGGGATTTCATGCTTTTCTTCATTCATTTTAACCATTTTCATGAATTTTTTATCAGTATATATTCAAATTTGGATTTAATATATATAATATTGGTATGTGGCATTGTAAAAATATTAGATATCATATCTGTTTGTCCCTCCTTCCTTCGATGTGTTCCCAGAATGCGAACACATTAAAGGGATTTGTACATTTTTACTTACATTTATTTTTACCATTTCTATTTTATTTCTTTATATAAAGCAAAATGGACAAAATTAGTTTTTATATTATTAACTAGTTACAGAGCCATTTAAGAAAAGAAATATGAAGTTAGATTCATAATTATAGATATGTCAATGACAGTTTTAGAACAACTTTAATATATTAATTTGGAAATGCTTAACCTTTATAACAGTGGAACTGAAAATAATTTCAGTCATAATTGCATTTGATTGGTCAATAATTTGTTCAATCAAAGAACTACAAATCTGAACAAAAGTAATTGTTGATCTCTAAGGTGAATCCTGTGAAGTTTCAGCATAATCAGTGTTCTCCTTTTTAGCTTACCCATCAAAGGACCATATGAGGTTTTGTTTACTTTTAGCATCCACTATGACTAACTTTTTTTTAAAACTTATCCCATTTTACACCTGCTGGAGAACTTGGCAGTGATAATCCTGCAGAATTGCAGATATGTATTTTTTTTAATGGCTAGCGTGTTCGCCTCAAGTGCTGTAGGTCGTGGGTTGAAACCCAGGTTGGTTCAAACCAAAGACTATAAAATTGATATTTGTTGCTTCTCCACAAAGCTTGGAATGAAATCCATGATTTACAGCATTCCAGTCGAGCACACCTACAATTACACCACCGAGGCAGTCTAGTGATGTAATGATCAAAATGTATGAGAAAAAAGATAATAAGATTTGGTTAACACGGTTTTGAGATAATATGGACCATATGGAATTTCAGCCAATTGACATCAGGTTATTTAGTCCAACCTCATCTCTAATCCTAATAAGTCATTTCCTTGGATAACTCAAAGTGGGCATTTGATTCCTTTGTAGCAGCATTTGCTAAGCTTATCCCACATAACTAAAATAGATGAATATTTCGAAGTGAAATCATATGTTCTTTTTACTTTGACAAAAAGAGGTTCGACTGTAATTGAGGAAAAACACTGAAAACTGTAGATTCAAGTTTTTTTTTTGGTAAGCAGTCTTTCTTGTATCCTTGTATCTTTGAATTACCTTGACATCAGAGTTGAACATGTGTTTCTAGATATCTATCATTGTAAATGAAATCTTGATTGAAATTAAATTTGCTTATAGAATTATAAGTGTTTATTGACAATCATTTTAGTAGTTGCATCTGTTCATATTATAACATGCTTTCTTAAAGCAGGCGTACGGATACAGGTCTCCAACTAATAGGGTATGTCATTTCATTTCCTACAGGGACGTTCACAAGTTGTGTGGGATATGTTCTCAAGGAATGTGATGTAAAGTTGCCACTCTGTTGAGTTGAAAGCTACGTTCATTGCATGTTACAGCACCGTTGCAGTAACAGCAGGGCATAAATGCTGACTCACTTAATATTAATCAACAATTCAATCTTTTGGGTGGAGTAATTTCCCCCTTGTTTAAAAAAGTGAAAATATGCTATAAAGGCATCGTCTCTAACCCACTACTGATGAAGCTCCGATATTGAGTCAACTGACAGAGAATCTTCATAGTCATTTTAAAGCATGTTGATTAGTTCTGAC
>MJUT01054212.1:749588-766750 GCA_002080005.1 Gigantidas platifrons | reverse complement strand
TTTGTAGACAGTTAGTACTTACACTGAAAGTGTGCATATTTTATGGATTTTGATTTTCAACAATTTTTTACAAAATTATGCTTATATGAACTTAGCCACTGAAACCTGTTAACGTGTAAACAACGCTCCTTATGCTTGCGGGTCCCTCAGGGCACTCCAGCTTCTTCCGCCACCAAAACTGACTGCCACGATATGGCTGAAATACTGCTGAAAATGGCGTTAAACCCCATTCAATCAATCAATCAATCGAACATCACATTGTTAGGTACAGGTTCATTTATTTCTGTCATTTCTGCTTGATGCTGAATAAGCAAAACATTGGTTTACCCTTTTGCAATTATAACCGTGGGGGCATTGTATATGTCTTACAAACACAAACTAAGACACAAACCCCTTTTAAAGTCTATACATAAGTTTTCTACATCATACCCGATGAATAATATACCATTCCTTCAAATTAAGTTATATTGAAAATCCATTTTGGCTGTTCAAGACGTTTTCTTTGCATTATAACCCTACACATTCCTCAGAACCAAGCCAAAAGTTAAGGTAGTAAATTGGAATTGGGGGGGGTTTGAGGTGGATAAGGTTGAGACGGAGGCATTCAATTTTCTAGTTTCTTTCAACTTGATCAAAGCAGCAATAATTACTATATGTGCTTGTAAGAGTTTTTTTTAATAATCCTCAACTGAATGGGAAAGATTTTAATTTTTTAAACAATCTCAAATCTTTTATATGAATTACAACTTTATTTTTTTTTATTACCTTTGAAACTATTATTTGCGTATTGTGTACTTATGATGTGTAAAAAGATTTTGATTGCGGACTGCACCTACTAGTTCCCTCTAGTATCAATAGAGGAACAATTTTAATTTTTAAAACTAACTCGGGTCTTCAATTAATTGTAAATCACAAGTACATTTTTGTACCTGGTATTTGCCACGTTTTTGGTTTTTTTTCTTTTGAATTTGAAGCTTTAATTTGCATATTGGTGCTTTTAGAGTGTAAAAGAACTTGATAACTTGTGATTGCATGCTCTAGTTTTCTCTGTCAATTGGTGATAAAATTATAATTTTACAAATGTATTTATATATATGCATTAAAATAGTTTAAGAAATGGAGCAGCAAATTTCATTGTATGTATAGTATATATTGTATATGAATAAATTAGATTCTGTAATATACTGGAATGGCTGTCATGGTCGTGATCGTATTGTAGTTGGATTTTCAATTACCTATGCAATCAGTGCCTATCACCTTGAAAACTATGAGTTTGAACCCCACTCATGACGTGATGTACTTGATACAACATTATGTAATAAAGTTTGTCAGTGACATATGACAGGTCGGGTGTTTTCTCCAGGTACTCCGGTTTCCTTCACTAATAAAGCTGACCACCACGATATAACTGAAATATTGTTGAAAGTGGCATCAAACACCATAACCATAACCCCTAACCCTTGTGAGTGTTAAAGAACTTGATAACTTGTGATTGCACGTTCTAGTTCAATTGGTGATAAAATTATGACTTCATAAATGTATCTTAAACTATTTTACTGTATATACAGTACATGGACATAAGTATTCGCCACCCTCGATTTTTTACTATATATTTCATATAAAACCACGTTTAAAAAAAAATTATTTTAAAGCTATCTCTGGGCAGATTTTTATGAAATTTATTTCAAGACTCGCAGAATTCTTTGAATTTTATTTGTTTATCTGATAGTAATTTTTGTCTGCATCATTTATGTCTTCTGGTGATTTAAACACCAATGTTGATTTTTCCGATTTTATTTTGGTTAAATATATAGCAAATTTGACGTCAGAAAACAAAAAATTTGTCTTTAAATCATAAGAAAATAAAGGCAATCTGACGGAAAATCGTGCTAAAATAAACAAATAATCTTTAAATATTTCTACTTCTTCTGGTGCAAAAATGATCAAAATCCATTTAGAAATGACTTCACAATAATTTTTGTGAAAAATGTGGTTTTATATGAAATATATAGCATAAAATCGAGGGTGGCGAATACTTATGTCCATTGACTGTATATACATTAAAATAGTTTAAGAAATGGAGCAGCAAATTTCATTGTATGTGTAGTATATATGAATAAATTAGATTCTGTAATCTACTGTCCTTGAGTGAAGTGGTCGTCGTTGTCGTGATCGTATGGTAGATGGATTTACAAACTACCTATAGAATCAGTGCCGATCACCACTACAGTTGTGAGTTTGTATCCCACTCTTTCTGAGGTGTACTTGATACAACATTATGTGATACAGTTTGTCAGGCAATAAAACTGACCGCCATGATATAACTGAAATATTGTTGAAAGTGGTGTTAAACACCATAACCCTTACCTTTGTGAGTGTAAAAGAACTTGATAACTTGTGATTGCACCCACTAGTAGTGATGAAATGATGATTTTATAAATGTATCTATACATTAAAATATTTTAAGAAATGGAGAAGTAAGTTTGTATGTACAGGTATGGTATATATGAATAAAGCATATTCTGTAATGTGCTGGTATTAAAGTCTCCTCTTAATATAAACATACAATAATGACATTATATTAATGTTACTATTCTACATTAGCTTAAATGATATTAAAATTATTACTTTATGAATATTATTCTAGTATCTTATGTAATGTTTGTCATGTATGGAACCACTGGTCTCAACTCGAATGGAGTACCGATAGCTTATATAATGTTTGTCATCTTTACCAGTGCGAAACCACTGCTCAACTCTGCCGATTTCACTTCTATATCAAACCTTGGCTGTATCACTGAAACAATAGTCCCCATTATCCTGTTTTTGAGCCAACCAGTCTTTCCTCTTTCTCCTTACTGCTGCATGCCTCACAAAGAAGCAACTAATACTAATTTTAAAGTGATCAGTATAAGAGAGGTGGCCTTCTGCAAGAGTAGCAGTATAGAAATGGAACTAATTTGTGTATTGGAAATTGTAATACTATCTGTTGACCAATAACTAATCTCCAGAATTTGGAATGGGATCCAAACCAGTTTTTTTAAATGGAGAGATGGGCCGTCGTGGTCGTTATCATATGGCAGTCGGATTTATAACTACCTGTGCAATCAGTGTTATAACTACCTATGCAATCAGTACCTATCACCGCTAACGTTGTGAGTTCGAATCCTGCTCAGGCGAGGTGTACTCGATACAACATTATGTGATAAAGTTTGTCAGTAACTTGTGGGAGGTCGGTGGTTTTCTCTGTGTACTCGATACAACATTATGTGATAAAGTTTGTCAGTAACTTGTGGGAGGTCGGTGGTTTTCTCTGGATACTCTGGTTTCCTCCACCAATAAAACTGACTGCCAAGATATAACTGAAATATTGTTGAAAGTGGCATTAAGCACCAAAACCCTAACCCTTAAATGGGGAGAGGGGGTGGGGGTCCTCATGTTTTGATTAGTTTTTGCCAATAATGTACTCTACATAGAAATTTGCAACTCAAGAAAAGTTAAATTTCCAATTAGGGAAAAATATCATGGATAATGTATAATATTCTCTGTCTTTCTGCCACTTGAAGGTACTATTCATAAAATTCATGTAATTCAATTTTTTTTTAATTTCATTTTTGTAATGCAGTAATATAAGATAATAATAATAATAATGAAAATTTGTTAAATTTGCAATTTTTTCAGAAAAAAATATGATGATAATGATAATCATGATAAAAATGAAATGCCACAATTTTGACAACATATAGCCACTTTCAGTGTTTCAGATTTTTCCATGTATGCATTAAAGCAAGCATTCATGCATGTTAATTATGATTAAGCTCAGTTACCATAGAAACAGTATAAAATTATTTAAGTGTCATAAATATATTATAACCTATAGTAATTTTTTAGTAATATCATATCATTTCATTAATTGGTATAATATTTTTGAGCATTTAAAAGTAAGTTTTTTTTAGCCTCTGTTCTTTTTCTTTTTATATATTCTGCTAGGCCTTATTTTCATTTCAGTCTTTGCTAATTGTTTTCGCTTCCATTCATTCCATGAAATGCTACGCACCGTTGTATCAGAGTTATTCGTGTATTGTCCATTTAGCAACGCGAACCAGCATGCATTATACCACCACCCGCACTGCCATTCTCGTGCACAGTGATAATTAGGCCAGTTATCATTATCATTATCAACGGTGCTAAACATCATGTTGTTGTGATTAAGTAAACTATCCCTAGCGCTTCCTTCGTATCCAGATACTTGTAATCTATATTTGTCTCTTTCTCCATCAATTTTAAAAGTTGTATACAACGCATACACTTTATTGTCGTCAAAGTCCCACAAATCTACCCGAAGTTCGTAATGACCTTGGTTAGTTAAGAGAAAAATGTTATCCAATCCAAGCCAGTATTCCGACGCTATACTTCCGAATCCTTCTCTATATTCGTTCCAAAATAAGTTAAAGTCTACTTTTCCACTGTTACGTTTTTGAATCACTAACCATCCACCAGGGGGCGTTTCCATATCACACCAGACAGGAATTGCACATGAGGAATAGATAGGTGTTATATAGTATACTCCACTCGTTGTGTGTCCTTTGTCTAAAACTTCCTGACAATCTGTAATACAAGTGACAAAATAGATCAGGATAATGATTGATTAAGAAATCTACCATTTTAAGTCTTTTTGACTGACATTGGCAGAAATATTAAAAGTTCTACATCCATTGTATCATACTGATATTTTGTTTACAAGTATGTTTTGAACTGCATCAGTGGTGTAACTGTTGGCATGCTCGCCTCAAGTGTGGTAGATCATGGGTTCGAGTCACTATCGGGTCAAACCAAAGACTATAAATGTAGTATTTGTTGCTTCTCCCGATAATGTATCAGAGTGGGACTATTGTTTCAGTGAGCTAGCACTATAAAAATCCAACTTAGCGTGTTGATCTAGTACAAAGCGGACCTCATCATCATGTCATTGAAAATTAACTTGTTGTCGCCATGATATAGCTGAAAACTGATGAGTTGGCATTAAACAATAATCACTCACTCGCAAGTATGTTTTGAATATACAACTTGGACTTCAGAAGAACAGACATGGATATCTCATGTAGTTTTCCCATAACACTCTGGTTTCGTTCATCAATAAAAATGACCACAAGATGATACACCTGAGATATTGTTGTACCGGTAAGTGGCGTTAAAAACGCAGATATCCTTGACTTTATACAAATGTACATTTTTGTATATGCCTTTAGGCTTTTTTCCCATGTTATGATTAAATGTAACTCCCATTATTTTTGTTTATATTTGTTTAGTATCATAATCACAGTAATAAAGAATGTTTTTTCCCACCATCTGCAACCTTCATAGGCTTCATTAAGAATACTGCAGTGCATGTTATGTAATAATGTGATCGGAGTACGATATACAGTGAAACCGGTCTTAAACGAACCCTGAATAAACCGAAATCCTGTATAAACCAAACTTTAAATAAAGTCCTAATGTAGGAAATCTTTGTTAATTTAACATGTATCAACCGAACACCTGTCTATTCCGAACACAAAAGGTGGTTCCAAGGAGGTTTGGTTTAGACAGGTTTTACTGTATATAAATATATAAAAATGATTTGTTTACATTGATAGTAAAAATTAATGTATACCCCAACAGCTTTCCCCTTTTTCATGTTTATTTTTGTCTCTTTAGATCCATTTAATGAATAACTACTTAGTTTTGAAGTTTTAATTAGTAAAATTGATTATTTGTAAGCTAGTTGAAGTAGTTCACATAATAAATACATTTTTGCAACGGTAAGCAGTTCTGTATTATGTAATGGTAATATACAGAAATTACAATGTTTATATAAAAAATTCCTGAAAATATGGCACACCGTACAACATGGATATCTTCAATGTCAAAATTCCTTATGATTATTTTTGAATTGGGATATCTTGTCAATATATACTTTGTGTGGGTAGACATATTGTTTTCGTCCTGTCCGTCCTTCCCTCCGTCCGTCACAGAAGATTTTATATGCCAATCCTCCTACATGATCAGCCCAATTTTGAAGGAGTTATTGCCCTTTTTAGCTTAGAATACTTCATCAAAAATGTTTGTATGTATTACTCTTCCTTCATTTTAAAAGAGAGTTTCTTTAAACTTTGCATAATTACTATATGGAGCATTGCATATCATCATGGAAGTTTAATCAGATAATTTTTAGAAAGAGTTATTTCCCTTTTCAACTTCGAATAATTCATCAAAAAGTCTATTCCTCCTACATGTTATAAAGGAATTCCTTAATACTTTGAATGCTTGCTTATTACCACATGGAGATTTACAAAAGACGGAAGCTCTCTTTGTATGATAGCTTATTACCACATGGAGATTTACAAAAGACGGAAGCTCTCTTTGTATGATAGCTTATTACCACATGGAGATTTACAAAAGACGGAATCTCTCTTTGTATGATAGCTTATTACCACATGGAGATTTACAAAAGACGGAAGCTCTCTTTGTATGATAGCTTATTACCACATGGAGATTTACAAAAGACGGAATCTCTCTTTGTATGATAGCTTATTACCACATGAAGATTTACAAAAGACGGAAGCTCTCTTTGTATGATAGCTTATTACCACATGGAGATTTACAAAAGACAGAAGCTCTTTTTGTATGATAGCTTATTATCACATGGAGATTTACAAAAGATGGAAGCTGTCTTTGTATGATAGCTTATTACCACATGGAGATTTACAAAAGACGGAAGCTCTCTTTGTACGATAAACTCCTACATTTGAAATCAGTGTCAATTGTGCAAGTTCAAGATATGTAAAAAAATTTTAACTTCCGATAGATTGCATATATAGCTTTCCCCAAAAGATGAAGAATGCGTGGGAAGATATATGTTTTTGTGTCAAAGACAAACTTTTGATTTTATTTTAATTTTCATTTAAAGGCATCTTGATTTAACCGCTAATTTTTAAAATTGTTGCAATTAACAAAATTTAGATCCTTTTTGAAGTTTTCCAGATTGAATATGACAAATGCACACTCCCTTCAGGGTGTGTATTATGTTAGCCAGCCTACACAGTGTCATTCAGAAGAATCTTCATAGTCATGTTCATCACGTTTCATATTTTTAGATTTACTTAATAGAATGTTTATTCAATGGTTTTATTCAACATTGTTTTTTTTTTCAGTGACTATATAAAAATTTGACTAATGTCTGCCAGACTAAATTATCAATGTTGTCCTCTTGTCTATTATATACATTGTATAAGAAAGTATTTCCATCTGCATATGTTCTGGTCTCTTTTTGTGTTCAATGATTTGAGGGCAGAGGTAGTCAGGGTACATTTGGTGTTGGGTTTTTTGTATTTTTTTTTGGGGGGGAGGGGTGGTCAATGATTTGAGATGAGAGGTAGTTGTTTTTTTTGTTTTTTTTGGGGTTTTTTTAGGGGGGGGGGTTCTGTGTGTGAAGTGGGAGGTAGTCGTTCATTTTGTGGTATATTTGTGTTCAATAATTTGACGTGAGAGATAGTTGTTCATTGTTAATTTTTTTGTGTTTAATGATTTGAGGTGAGATGTAATTGTTATATTAATATTGGATGAATTGTTAACTATCACTGTTTATTAAACTATTTTTGTACTTTTCAACAAATTTACAACTACCTATGCAATCAGTGCCTATCACCACTAAAGTTGTGAGGTCATATCCCACTCATGACGATGTATACTCGACATAACATTATGTGATAAAGTTTGTTAGTGACTTGCAACTGGTCGGTGGTTTTCTCCGGGTACTCCAGTTTCCTCCACCAATAAAAATTGACTGCCACAATATTACTGAAATATTGTTGAAGGTGGCATTAAAGACCATAAACCAAATCTCTAGGTCCTTTCCTTTGATATGCCTGTAAAAACATGAATGGAAATTGCTTCAGCAGTTACAAAGTACTAGCTTCCATTAAACTGTTCTCAGACAGAATTTTATGCAATAAACTAAACCACAAAAAAGTCTTTAAAGTTGAAAAAAAAATTAATCGGTACTTTCAAGTTATAATTAAAAATTGTGATAAATTACTATTATGAAGTGGATTTGTTGTAATGTAACATATTAACATCATGAAATATGATTTTAGCTATAAATAGCAACTATAACTATAAATTTCTTGTAGACACATAGTTTTAGTTAACCTTGCTATTTTATTCAATAACAGCTCTTTTAAGTTCTCTCCATAATAAAAAATAGATGGTGTTATGTAATATCATACAGTACATTCATGAGGTAATAACGTACTTATAATTTTTATAAACAGGTGATAATTAATGTCTCTGTTTGAGTTGAGGAAAATTTGATTTCCGTCAACACATACCAATATATACAGTTGAAAATAACCTTGGCTAGTGATTATATACATGTGATAAATAATGTCTATTTGTTAACCTCAGGGGCTGTCATGGTCGTGATCCTATGGTAGTTGGATTTATAACTACCTCTGCAATCAGTGCCTATCACCACTAAAGTTGTGAGTTCAAATCCCACTCAGGTGATATAACATTATGTGATAAAGTTTGTCAGTGACTTACAACAGGTCGGTGGTTTTCTCTGGGTACTCCAGTTTCCTTCACCAATAAAACTGACCGCCACGATATAAGTGAAATATTGTTGAAAGTGGGCTTAGCCACTATAAACAAAACCTTATTTACCTGTTTTGAGGAAGAGACGATTTCCATCAACATATATACAACTACTTACCTACAAGGTGTTTCTGTTGAAAATCACCTTGGCAGTGCAAATAACCAGAGGTTTTTTTCCTTTAAGCACAAGAAATGGTTTGGAGTTTTGCAAGAATATCAGGTTATCCACAATATTTACTAGTATTCTATTATACAATATTTGAATAAGTTTTCATAATTTGATTTGATGTGAATACTGCAATCTGATTGGCTGATCCACCTGGATCAACATTGGTTATACTTGATAACCTAGGTTGGTATTGTGACATCACCAACATTTTCGTTCTCCAACAAATTCAAATAGTGCCATGAAATAATCGTAATTAAAATGGAGGAGTCATTAAAATTTGTTGTAAAATTTTTTTAAATTGTAAGGAATATGTTCAATTTAAAAACTTGTTTAACCTGGTTTGGAACAGTTTACACTTTTCATAAACCGCTTCATGGTTTATTAAGCATAAACTGTTCCAAACCAGGTCATATCCTATAACCTAAACAAAAATTTTACATTTTCCTTAAATATTTAATGCACTGACTGACTGATGGGCAAAACTTAAATATCATTTAAACAGGTTTAGGATTACTACAATTTTGTGTTATTAGCCGAGTTGCAACGAAGTTGCAGTCGGCTTATGTTTTGGCGAAAGGCGGGCGGGCGGGCGTATGGATATCTTCGTTAATGTGATAGTGCTCTTAGTTTTTGGCCGATCAACATAATTTTTGGTAGGAAGCATTATTACACTATTATTAAGAGCGAGTTCGAAATTCAGATTAATCTATTGTTTTTTTCTTGTAAAATCATGGTTTTTTTTATAGAAAAAGTACATATTTTGAGAATTACACATTTCTCTGAAACTACATAAGATAAAAACTTAATATGTGGTAAGGGTGGAGATGCCAATGTGAAGTTGTGCATTCAGCATTTTTTATCCCCGGGGCTTAGCCCCACCCCGCTGGGGAATCTGTTTTAAAAATGTGACCGAGATCCCCACCCTAAACCATATATATTTATGATCAGGGTGACTAGGCAAATTAAATGCATTATAGCTCAGGCCCCAGGGTCATACCCCACCCCCTACCTGAAGTGAACTTTTTAATGATTGCGATCCCCACCCCTAAACCATATATATTTATGATCAAGGAGACTAGGCAAATTAAATGCCTTATAGCTCAGGCCCCGGGGGGTCATACCCCACCCCCTACCTGAAGTGAACTTTTTAATGGTTGAGATCCCCACCCCTAAACCATATATATTTATGATCACAAGACCAAATGATTTTGACTTGCAACTCGGCTGTTGCATCTCTGATGCTTTCTCTCGATTTTTTTAGCCTATTGTTTTAATGTGGATTGAAGTTTCAATTTTGTCGGATAATCAACCAATAGAAAGGTAATTTGAACCATTTAAAACTGACTGCATTCTGGTGTAATTTTTCTTTCTTTCAAGTGCAGTACAGACTGTAAACACCAGGCTTACTTTAAAACGTGATAGTTGTCTTCTAACTTTGTATAATTGATTAATTTAACTTTTAATAGGTCTTTTATCACTTAGATGCAGTTTCATCATCATAATAACCGGTGCCTGTTTTTTGTAGAAGCATTCCAAGATGATGCTGTAATTGTACAGGTGCAGTATGACTTTTTTACATAATGCTGTAGACATATTGTTTATCTTTAATGTGCAAGTGTATATTTCATTCACGTATTTCAACTGCATTGTGGAGGTTCAAGATGATTATAAAATTTCATTCATGCTTTTTAAAACTGCTGACAGATGATCTTAGAAAGACATATCATTTACGATTCTGCATGTGAGGCCGTCGTTTCGTGATTGCATGATAGTTGGATTTACAACTACCTATGCAATCAGTGGCTATCACCACTAAAGTTGTGAGTTTGAACCCCATTCATGGCGAGGTGTACCCAATACAACATTATGTGATAAAGTTTGTTGCCATGATATAACTGAATTATTGTTGAAAGTGATATTAAACACCATAAAACCAAACAAAAACTGCTGACAGATTTGATATATGATAAGGTTGAAATGTTTTTTCTAGGACTTTTTATTTTTATGTCTTAAAATTCTGAAGAATATTAAATTTAATATTATCGATAACAAATAGGTTAATAGTTATGAGTGTTCAGAAACATCTCATTCTTGTTAATAAACGTACCTGTTATGTTATTTTTTTTGTTATGATTTTTTATTATTTAGTAAACTCATAATTGAAATCATTTTAAACGAAGTTAGAAAAGGGCTTAAAATTGACGGTAAAGAGCATTTCTACCCACTCTCTAAGTAAACTTTACAAAATGCTTACAAACTTAGTAAAGTTATGACAGTCATACAACCTCACAATGAAGAAGTGTTTGACCATGCAACTCGACCTATTGACTCCATTTTGTTTTTAATAATATATTGTTCTAGAAATAAGTCCAAAAAATTAAACAAATATTTCTGGTAGGCATGTCAGTAGAATAATGCATTTAAAGTTATTACTGGTATTTGTCTCAATTCTTTTGATGCCTATTGAACAGTTTGTCAGTGACTTGTGACAGGTCAGTGGTTTTCTCCCGGTACTCCGGTTTCCTCCATCAATAACACTGACTGCCACGATATAAATGAAATATTGTTGCAAGTGGTGTTAAATACCATAACCCTCACCCCTTTTGAGCAAAGTACTGTTCATAAGCAATATTATTTGTCAGAAAACAGTAGTATGCCAATACTCATTCGGTGTAACTTAATTATACCCCCCGCAAACATAGTTTTTTTTTGGGGAGGGTATATAGGAATCGGTCTGTCTGTCTGTCCGTCTGTTCGGACAAACTTCCAAATCTTTTGTCCGATTTCCACCAAATTTTGTGGAAGTTAAGATCATGATGTGTGAACTTTGCAGTATAAAGGATTTTATTGTCCATTGAATTTTACCCCTGTTATGACTCTTTGGACTTTTTTGAGAAAATTTAGTATGCACTTTGTCATCGCAACTTCTACATGATTAATCAGAAGTTCATGAAACTTTGTACATTGCAAGATCCTAATATGAAGATGTGCACATTAGTAGGATATCACAGTCCATTGAGTTTTACCCCTGTTATGCCACTTTGAACTTAGAAATTTTGAGAAAATTCAGTATGCACTTTGTCATCGCAACTTCTCCTACATGATTAATCAGAAGTTCAAGAAACTTTGTACATTGCAAGATCCTAATATGAAGATAGGATGTTCCAGTCCATTGACTTTTTCTAGAGTTATGGCCCTTTTGGACTTTGAAATTTTCACCCTATGTATTATGCAACTTGTTATCGCAACTCCTCTGATATGGTTTGTCGGATACACATGAAAGTTGGTACATTGTTAGACCCTCATATGCAGATGTGCATGAAGATAGGATGTTCCGATCCATTGACTTTTTCTAGAGATATGGCCCTTTGGACTTAGATCTGATCGAAGTTTTGACCCTATGTATTATGCAACTGGTCATCGCAACTCCTCTGATATGTTTTGTCGGATACACATGAAAGTTGGTAGATTGTTAGATCCTCATATGCAGATGTGCATGAAGATAGGATGTTCCGGTCCATTGACTTTTGCCAGAGTTATGGTCCTTTGAACTTAGAAGTTTTGATGGTGTCCATTATCCACTTCACTGCAACTCCTATGACATTGGTAATTGTTTGACATGAGAGTTGGTACATTTCCAGATTCTTATGTTTATCTGCATGTGAAAATCACCTTATATATGATATATTATTCACTGGCTATATCTGGATTTGTGTGTTAATTTGTACGCAGTCGCAGTCGGTTATTTTTGTTGAATGTGATTAAACATTATAATTTGACAAAAAATATATTTTCCGTGTAGACTTAGTTTTCAATAATCTTGGACACAGTCAGAGTGAAGCGGGGGGTATTTGTCCCACTATGTGGAAAGTTCTAGTTTATTATGTTATATTTATCTAACTTTCAACAAATATTACAATCACCTTATCATTGCATGTAACTGATTGAACAAAAGTAAAAGAAGACATTATTTCCTGGTGTTCTGACAGATTAAATCATACAGACTAAATGGTTTGCATTTGAAGATTGTGCTTCGGTATCTATAAAATTTCTGAAAGTTCTGCTGTGAGCAAAATTTGAGGAATTTCAGAATTGCTTTATATCCATTTTCGAGTCTATGCCTACAGAGAAATCTATTAAGACAATCTGAAATATTAGGTTAATGACTCAATCAAGGTACATGTATGACATACCTGAAAGTCAGGCTCTAGGTTCAAGGATTTCAGATGAACCCACACCCTCGAGATTTGTTTTAATGGTAGAAAAATGTAGTGCAAAATATGGCTATTGGGTGTACTCAGCTCAACTACACATACAATTATTTGAAATATTATATACTTATTGCAAAACACACAGTAATATTGTAAATAGCTTGTTTTGAATGTTAACATGTTTACTGTCTATCACATGAAAATATAAAAATAAAACTGCATCAGTGGTATAATGGTTAGCGTGCTCTCCTCGAGTGTTGTCATTCGTGGGTTCGAACCTCGATTGGGTCAAACCAAAAACTATAAAATTGGTATTTGTTGCTACCCCGCTAAGCATGCAGCATTAAGGAGAAAGAGCAAAGACTGGTTGGCTTGGAATTAGCATAATTTGTCTGAGTGCGGGGACATGTGTATCCACGGACTGTAGTTTCAGTGAGTTGGCACTATAAAAATCCAACTAAGCGTGTCGGTCTAGTACAAAGCGAACCTCATCATCATTTCATTGAAAATTAACTTGTTCTCGCCATGATATAGCTGAAAAATTGCTGAGTTGGTGTGAACAACAATCACTCACTCATAAAAAATAATACCGTAATTATCTGTGTATAGTACACATTGATGGATAAATACATACCATAGTTAGTTTGTGTTTAGTACACTTTGGTATGTAATTGATACTTTAGTTAAGTACACTTAATAAAAAGGTAGATATCTTATTTAGTGTGCACCACACGTTTCTGCAATAACCTTCATTAGATACTCGCCAAGTCTAAAGACTGGAAAGCCAAATGATTTAAAAGTTTTTGGAACAGGAATAATTCTTGCCCACACTGTTCAATTAATTTTCTCAAACAAAAAGTGACACAGTATAACCAATAACAATTCTGTTTAGTTATGATAGCATTTTTTACCAGATCGGCTTAAGTAAGTAATATAGCATAAAACCAAAAGGACATCGCTGACCTCTCTGGTCAATGACTTTCAAAATATTGTATTATCATTTAAATCATGGATTATTTAATGGTTGTAAAAGTCAGAACCTCATAAAATTATTTTAAAGGTCTACTAAAAGATTAGGTACTAGTAACTTTTTTTTTAAGATGCCATCTTTTATGATTTATTATCTTGTTTCTTTACTTTTAATTTTATAAGCTTATCAGCCTTACACTGACACTAGTGGTTACTTAAAAAACAAATCTACAGATAAGGTCTTTATTATACAAGAAAAAAAGAGAAGACAAATGTTACATGATAAGATACTGAAATGTTTACATGATGTTCATATCAATCAGGGAACCAGTGTTCATGTCAATCAGGGAACCAGTTAGGCAATAAGTATTTTAATGGGTTAGTAAAGGTACAAATCACTCATCGTCCCATCCTGTATATGTAGGGGAGGAATTGTTATACAAAGTAGAAATCGGTATCTGATGTGTATTTTTTCTACTTTTTCTTTTGGTACCAAACTGATATGTGAAATAATTGCTGGGTTAATTTTCTTAATTAAATTTTATCTGATAGATATAATTCCATGATATTTAAAATATATGTTGTTGAATCTTGTATATTTTTTTGCCTTTTTGTTTCTGTGAAAATGAGATACACATGGAAATAAGTTGATGCACTTGTATGATATGTTTGTGTTCAGCTTTTGAATGAAGTGTGCATCATTATTTGAGATTTTGAAAGCTTGCTAGTAGAACAAGAACTGCTTACCCTTTTAGAGCACCAGAGTTCACCTGGGTTTTTAGAGGGGTTCACTTTCCTTAATCTTTAGTTTTCTGTGTTGTGTTTTGTGCCATAATTAAGCAAAAATTCATTATGAAAAAAATCTTCTTTGAAACTACTCAGCCAATATGAACCAAACTTAGCAGGAATAGTGTTATTGTATGGTGCTCTTTCTAAAATATATTTTTATGGTCCAAACTTCACCCATGATGGCCACCACTACTAAAAAAAAACCCAGAAAGATCTTACATTTACAAAACTCATCTTATTTCAAGCCAGAATCTGCTCAAATTTTAACTGAAAGGAGGTAGTCCTTAGTCCAACACTAAAATGGAATACAAATGAACATGTATGATTGTCATCCAGGGATAAAGGATTGTTCAAGTGAGTCTACATGTATGATTGTCATCCAGGGATAAAGGTTTGTTCAAGTGAGTCTACATGTATGATTGTCATCCAGGGATAAAGGTTTGTTCAAGTGAGTCTACATGTATGATTGTCATCCAGGGATAAATGATTGTTCAAGTGAGTCTACATGTATGATTGTCAACCAGGAATAAAGGATTGTTCAAGTGAGTCTACATGTATGATTATCATCCAGGGATAAAGGATTGTTCAAGTGAGTCTCTAGTTTCTTAATTTTGGCTGCTGTATTGTGTGTACTTTTATAATTTATGTCTTCTACATTATGACCTCGTTAATTTATGTCTTCTACATTATGTTGGTATCGTTGGTATCTTGGTATTTGGTATGTCAAACTTGTCTGATTCCTAAATACAAAGGTATTTTGATGAATAAAGATTTCATCTTGATATACAGTACACATATAGAAACAGAGGAGAAGCATACAATATTCTGTTAATAAACATAAGCTAATTTAATATCAGTGTCAGAACTCTTTCTTCTTTTATGTTTGTTTTTTTTCACTTAGATTTGATAAACAGATAATTTATCAGACTTTAAATGTAATGAATGAAGATAAGTAAATCAAAACATATTTTCAAATAGAAATTCGGTCACTTAGTTTCTATATGTATCAATCATGTAAGGTTAAACCATCTTGTGAAGGAGCTGGGATTTCTTGTTTCGACAGAATTTTTGTTTTTTGTCTCTTAGAATCGACATGTAAATCAACAGAGGGCACATAGGGAAAAGGCAGAGAGTATTGAAGCTTTAATTTTTGTGTTGTTTTTAAAACCGGAAACAAAATGGTAAACAAAAAATCCCTGATTGAGTATGGAAAAACCATCACCTATTAAAAATACACTATAAAGTTTGTTTTTTTTTTTTATCAATTTGCAATTTTCACAAAAACTAATACATTTCTTGTCAGCACATTTGATATAGCAAATCTTTATAGATAATATAATTCTTCAGATCTAGTTAGTGAAAATTTTACTTAAAGAGGCATTAAGCTATGATTTTGACCAAAAAAATTATATGTTTTAAATGGCTTTAAAATGATGAAATAAAGGTAAATTTTTCACATTAAACAGCTTATCGTACCACTTTTTGCCTTTTGAGAACGAAAATTACCATCGATTGATTATTGCCTTGCAAGCAAATAATTTGACCTCGCTTTCTCCGTATGCAATTGACCTTACTAGTGACAGGTAAAAACGAATAATTTGTATTTTGTTGCTTATTGACTGCAAACTTGCATGGTTCTTTGTCCGTAATTAACGCCGACTAAAAGCAGATTCTCAGAAAATAAGAAATAATTGCATTGTTGTACTGATTTAATGACGATTCGGCAAACTCCGTAAACAATGCCAATAATTAATAAGATGGCATCCATTTCTTGATCGATCTCAAAACACGAGAAGTTGCACTTTTTTCCCCGATGCACGTACAGTACATTTCGTAACATTTATAAGTTACAGAAACACGTTTTATTAAGGCATCAATCATATCTGATAGTTTTTATGGTTAACAAAAATTTACGATTTTGGCAGATAATGTTCCTTTGAAAATTATTTCTCAAATACATTTTACAAATTAAAAACTATTTTTAAATTATTAAGTAAACAATAATACAAGGTATTTAGTTATTAAAATGGACTGGAGGAGTGCATTTGTATAACTTTTATTTTCTTATGGTACTACATGTATATACAGTGCAACCTTTCTAAACTGAACCCTAAATAAACTGAAATCCTGTGAAAACTGAACTTTAAGATGTAGTCCTAATATTGTAAATGTAAGTGAATTTAATCTGTCCAAACCGAACACTGTCTATTCGTCTATTCGGAACAAAAGTTTAGTCTGGAAAGGGGTTCGGTTTAGACCGGTTTCACTGTAGAAAAGTGTATATTTTTTATAAGGACTTTGATTTAATGACTGAATGTCATGTCATTCATGGTTTCAAAAAGAAAGTTGTTCAAAGATTAAAGATCCAAATTATAAGCTATATATATATA